>APFE031504876.1:76414-115769 GCA_000404065.3 Pinus taeda | reverse complement strand
TCCGATTCGTTCCCCGCGCCGATTTAATCCCAATCGCGCTTTTAACAACATTGATAGTGACTAATCCACAACATACTTGTTTCCTTGTACAATGAATTGAGCGTCATTGCCACCCGTGACTTGTCCTTCATTCACCACCAACTTCTCAGACTTGCAGGGGGGTTTAACTCTGCAGCATGATGAACAATAATGGTGGTTTTAATGCTTGGCCAAGCTCGTATGTCTGCACATCTCTCGACAACCTGCACCATGTTGTCCTGACTTCTCACCTCCATCATATTCCATTTAACCTTGCTCATGGTGAAGAATATATCGTAGAACTTCATATAATCCTCATATGTCCAATCACCTGTGCTATATTCCCCCATGGGGGCTAGGTTTTGCATGGTGTGTAATCCCGGGGGGCGAGGGCGGGGGGCGGGGGGCGCTCAAACCATTAATATTCAAATGCATGTTAGGGGATCATAACATCTAATAAGGTTCCATCCTCCTTCAACATTCTTGGCGCCATGTTGATGGCTAAGTTTGTCATTACATCTTCCTGATTATTCAATTCTCTTAACATGTGATACACATGGGATTCCTGGATAGTAGAGATAATGACCAAAATTCTTTTGTAAAGACAATTTAACTTAAGATTATGTGGGGAAGTTTTTAAATTAAGGTGTCTGATTGTATTATGAGAGTCTTTAACAATAATTAGCTTTTAGGGATTAAATTGCTTACCTAATTGGAGTCTTTGATAAAGAGCGCACATCTCATTTTGCTTATTAGATGCTTTTCCTAGGCTCCTCGAGAAGGTTGATTCTATTAGCCCTTCGGGGTTGAAAAGAATTTTAGGCTTCCTCTCCCCCAACTCTTGCCGCCCCTAGATTTTCTTTGAAGCCCCGTCGAAACTGTTAAATTTCAGACTGTCCTATGTTGATTCAATTACTTTAGCCCAATTCAATTCTTCAATTAGCAATCTCTTATCAATAACTAGTATTTCCAATTAATCCACAGTAATTGAAAGGAGACAATCAACACATCAACAAGAGACACTAGAATTTCAGTCAATGACCAGGGAAAAATTCACTATGGGGAAAACCCTTTGCAATTCTTCTTCTATTAGATTGTCATAAAATGTTCAATAGAGAGTACAATGAGCCATTACAAAATCATCTAGCAAAATTAACCCAACAAGATTCAGAAATATGTTCCTAGCATCAATCTAGATCAAAGTCAACTTGTCCTGCATTCTGTCAACTGCGGTTAAATGCCAATTTATAACCTTAGAGCCCAAAGATGGATGCGTGCGGATGAGACTTTCCAATCGCATGGATGAGCCTTCTAGCTTGCGGTTGTAGCCGAAAATTGCCTGTGTGCAACATGCAGTTGGAAACCAAAACCCTAAAACACACACGAGCTTCAAACCCTGTAATCTCGGACCTACACGGACCACTTTCCTTGACCAACCCCAGACCTGCGCGAACCAATCAATGAAGAAGAAGAAGAAGATGTTTGGTGATGTCCATTTTCCTGTTAGGGCCGACCTGATCAAATGTGACATTGTGGGCTTCAATTCAAAAATATGCTTTCCCTTGTCCAAATTGAGCGCTTCAATAGTCAAAATTGGTCCTCTCGAAAAGAGGAATCTTGTCCCATAGTTGCAATTTGTCACTGAGTTGCCAAATTAACGCTCCGTCTCAGTTAGGGAGAAATTCCAACTGCATCGTGTAGTAATCATATGCATCTTGTCGATATATCGTGTCCCATCTCTGCTCAACTCTATCTGTTGAAACATTCTTAGATCTAAAGAAGAAGAATCATTAGGGAGCTAAAGCTACCACCCTCTCGAACAATGAGGAAGGTCCTATTGGACAGTATCACCTCATGTCTATGATAGTGGGGAAGGTCCTATTGGACACTCTCACCCCATGTCTATGACTGTGGGGAAGGTCCTATTAGAGAGTCTCACCCCAAGTCATCTCATCGAGTAATAGGTGAGATACAAATTACCAAGCAAGGATCACAACTATCCCATGGTGTAATCAATGGGCGAGATACAACTTGCCATATAAGAGGTAAGGATCACATCCATCCTATTGCCTGCTGATCTTTCCAGCAATGACCCTCAAGAGTCATGTGGTAGAACACCTGCATCATAATCAACTTGGGTGAGATACTGGACTTACAATGGTAAGGATCACACACCCCCAAGTACTCTCTCAACTTGTTGACCAGACGGGGAGCGGTAATCCCAACAAGCCCAACTTGTGGGTATGATGCCAACTGGGGTATACTATGCATAGACCAAGATAGGGGAGCAACATCTCCAACCCTATGGGTAACCGCTAGGGATAATTCCACATGTTGGGAGCTTAGATAGGGGGAAGAGCTGGTCTAGTGTCCTTGATCAGCGATGCCTCTTATAAGGAGGGGTCACATCTGTCAGTCCTAGCTACTCTCTAAAGACCAAGAACTTCCCTTTTGACAAAGCCTTGGTGAGAATATCTGCAATCTGCTCTATGCACCATGTCTCGAATGAAATGATATCAGATCTCTATGTGCTTGGACTTGTCATGAAATACGAGATTCTCTGCTAGACGAATCCCACTCTTGTTGTCGCAATATATCACTGTAGTATCTAGGACTTGCTCAAATAGCTCTCCAAAGAGCTTTCTCAATTGAACTGCTTTGTAGCTAGCCATGCTAGCGGCAATGTACTTTGCCTCGATAGTACTCGGTGCTACGGACTTTTGTTTCCTGCTCATCCAAGATATCATGGCAGATCCCAGGTTAAAACAACATCCAAACATACTCTTCCTGTTGACAATGTTTCCTGCCCAGTCGACATCGGTATATCCATGAAGTCAAACATCTCCAATAAAATATATGAGATCAAGGGTGATCGTCCCATGCAAATATCTCAAAATGTGTTTGGCAGCAATCCAATGTGCATGGAGAGGCTTGGTCATGAATTGACTCAACATGTTCATTGCATAGCATATGTCTGGACAGGTGTTCACTTGGAACATCAAAGCCCCAATCAACTGTCTATACTCGGATGGATTCGCCAAATTGGGTCCTGCAACTTCTCCATAACTTCTTGAAATTCATTTTCATTGGTGTGGGTAGGGAGTTGCATTCTGTCATTCCAAATATCTCCAACAACTTTACGATATATTTTCCTTGTGAAAGGAAAATCTCACCCAGCCACACCTCAAGGCCTAGAAAGTAGTGTATGAGGCCAAGGTCCTTTATCTCAACTTGAGAGGCTAACTCCCTCTTACACTTGATCATCAAGGGCTCACTACCTGTCAAGAATAGATCATCAACATATAAAACCAAAATCAACGACATACCTTGGACTACCTTGAAGTAGAGTTTGGGATCGCCATTGCTTCTTGTAAAGCCCAACTTCACCAAATAACTGTCTATGCGGGCATACCATGCTCTGGGGGCTTGCTTCAAACCATAGAATGCCTTCTTCAACCTGCAAACATGTGTCTTTCGTCCTCTTTTTCAAATCCATATGGTTGCTCAACGTACGCTTCTTCCTGTAACATGCCATGAAGGAATGTAGTCTTCAAGTCCATCTGATGAAGGGTCCATCCTTGACTTGCGACAAGGGCAACTATTGAACGAATGGTTGTATATCGAGCTACAGGTGCAAAGATGTCGTCATAATCTTCTCCCTCTTTTTGGGAGAATCCTCGATCACAAACCTTGCCTTATATTTCTCAATGCTACCATTGACTGTTTGAACTTGAGTAACCATTTTGAAGTCACCATAGATTTCCCCTTTGGTCTCGACACAACATCCCATATGTCATTCTTCATAATTGATTCATATTCTTCGGCCATAACATCCTTCCAAACTTGTTCTTTCACGACTTTTGCAAAGGTGGGATGTTCAACTTGAATCATAGTGCTCATAGCTGCAACATATCCTTGGTACCTGCATGGCTTCTTGCTTTCTTAAATGATCGTCGAACGGGAACGCGTCTCTTGTCATCCTGTAATGTGTCACGAAGCCAAAGTGGCCTCTTCCTAGTAGGAGGATCACATGGAGGAGGAGGGGTCCATGGGCTCCATGGGATCATCAACAATGTCTCTCTCAGATTTAGGGACATAAGGACCATCTAAAATATCCATATCATCATTTTTCTTCTCAGAAGGAGGAGGCAGAGGAATGTCCCTTGCTTTCCAAAGGGCAACATCTTCATTAAACGTTATATTCCTGCTAATTTCAACCTTCCTTTGACCAGGAATATATATTTTAAATGCTTTAGAATTTTCACAATATCCAACAAATGTACCTTTTCTTCCTATGGCTTCCAACTTGTTTCTTTTGTCCTTTGACACATGAAAATATACGGGGCAGCCAAAGATACGGAGATGGTCAACATCGGGCTTGACACCTGTGAGCACTTCTTCGGGGGTCTTGTTGTCCAATGGTTGATGAGGTGCCCTGTTTTTAACATACACGACAACATTCGTTGCTTCTCCCCAAAGGAACTTCGACAACTTTTGACCCGTCACTTTTATCCCATGATTAACCATAGGGGCAAGGGGTGTGACATTGATCCAATGATATGTTAGTGGAATTGGTTATATGATTAAACTTAGGTCATGCATTGTACACATAATTTTCATGCATATTAGTGTAGTTGCATTGCATATTGTGTGAGCATTCTAATATCATTCATACCATGTTTCACACTAGATTAAATTGCATTTAGAATATATTTTATTTTTTGTATGGATTTATACTTTCATATAAAATATGGGATAACCTTACGCCCAATGCACATGCTCTCAAACAAGTTTATTGCAGTGTGCAAGTTACGGGTCTGCAAGGCCAGGGATTGTTGAAGTTCTCGTGAAATACCCATTCGAGCATATGGATCATGTGCTTTACAGTGAGCTCATGTCCCTGAGTTGGAGCCACATGTTACCCACCAAAATGGGTAACCCTATTGGAGAAAAATTTTCTCCCATTCTTCACATCTAGTTGGCTAGCAATGTAGCCCCTTATATCGAACACTAGATGATGACATGCCATTATATCGCTGCCACCTCCATCAACCATATGCTTCTCACCCATCTGGCAAGAGCACATGGATGAAGATGGGCTTTCAATCAAAAGGTACTTTATTCTTTTTGCAATCAAGTGCTTATGCTTGTTTGTATTTGGGCATTTGATATGGATTATGGGGTGAACTGGAAGAAGGAGGGGGGGTTTTGACTATGATCTTGTTCCCTCACCTTAAATGGGGGGTTAATCTTCGATGCTGGCTCAATGGGACCTCCCCTAATGGCCCAATGGGAATAGGAGGGGCATTACTTGGGAAGCCCTGATTGAGATAACATAGTTCCATCTATCCCTATTCCATACTTACCACTTTCCATCATACATTACAAGCCCTTATTTCAAATCCATTCTTTGGGTTCAACTAACCATTGATTCTTTGGGATTTGGCACCCATACATCCACATACCTGGGTAGGGCTTGAAACTTTGCCCTTGGTGGTTGATGCAGCGAAAAAAAATAGAAAGAGCATATGATGGCCATAAATAAAATCAAAAGAAAGAATATCAAAATGCAAAAAGATGGCTGGAACATACACATTAGCACGTGGGAAAAAGCCTAGCATGAGCTCTACCTCATTCCTTATGACCATCACTTGGTTCCTGAGCACATGTTGCTCCATTACATCATGAAAGGAACCCTTGCGTGTCCCAACCCTGATAAACAATGAAGTGACTCATCCTTAAGGGGTAATACAACTACAATATCATTCAAAGCAAGCTCTAACCCTTTGGGCTACAAGCAATAATACAAATAAAAATCAAGCAAAAGTAAAAGGTCCACAAGAGGGGTGGAAAAACAAAGGCCGAGTTGGTAACTTATGCATCCATGACTACTCCCTCCTCACATCTATACACTCAGAATGTGGATACCCCCATCATCTAGTCCCCTTGACCATGGCACTTGGCCATGGAGTCTTGTCCCCTCTGTTGCCATCATTATTATTCACTAACACCTATCAATTGAAGGGTGGATTGAAGAAATGTTACTTCCCCGTGGTGGTTGAAAACACCTAATAGAGTTGTCCTTTAACCACTCCTACCTAGGGAGGAAACACCATTACAAGCTCAAGGCCCTGATTTTGGAAGGAAATCCTTATTTGAAGTATTAAATAGCCCATTACATTCAAGCTTGGTTCACTTAGATTGAATAATGATCACTGTCCTTGATGACTGGTTGCTTTCTCTAGAATTTATGCAATGGTTATTAGGTGGTTCAACAACCCATGTCTTGGGCACCTTACACATAGGTACCTAGACCATTAGAGAAGTATATTGGCATCCACAAGTGAAGCGTTGAGAGCCTTGGGTTGCCAAGCAATAGTAGCACATCACATTTGACCCTGGGCATCTCCGGCACTTAGGACGTTTTGCCACTCTGCACTTCATTTGATGATGCTTTAGGATGATACACTTGGACCCAACATGCCCCTAGGCTGACCTTAGCACCATATGAGGGATGGCAGTTGATTTGGGGCCTAGATGAAGATGGTCTCACCTTCAAAGACTTGGGAGGGATGTAGCACCTGGAAAGCCCTCACCATTGGACTAAAGATGGACACCTTTTCACAGTTGGAGACCCAGGAGACCACTTTATCATGCCCCATCTGGATTTTGGGGGACCACAGAGAGCCATTGATGGAGATTTGAGGCTACCCTCAAATGATGATTTTTAGATGATACTACATCACACTTGGCCCATGTAGCATTAATGCTTAGCATTTGGAGCTTCCTTCATGGATGACATCATCCCTAGAGGCCTCACGACTCACGCATGTGGTCTTTTATTTGCATTTATGTCAAAGCTAGTAGGGTTGGCTTGTAACCCAAGGGTTTCATTGTGATTTTACTTGTTAGTAGGGGCTTATAGGCTAAAATTAGAACTCATCCTTCTCATAAAAACACAGGAAAGGACTTTTCATTTCAATCATCATCACTTGTGATAATTCAACATCTCTTGGACCATTTTAGCCCTCCTTAGAGAGATTTCAGCCTTCTTGTTTCTTGGTGAAGATGTGATCTATGGAGTATTCTTCTTCATTGGAGCTACTTTCTTTACTTTGGAGAAGTTGTCTTGGATCAATAAAGTTTGTTCATGCATATTGCTTGTAAGTGAGCTTATTTCTTAAAAATTTCTGATTTTATTTCTAATGTATGGAATAAGTTCATGATCTAGTGTTTTCCTATTGTGCCCTAGTTTGTTGAAAATCAATTGCATAGAAAGTAGGTCTCATTATTGTATATATTACTCATGTATGATATGTGAATGATAATCCCCTTGGTGAATCTTGATTATAGCTCCCCCAATTGACCTTGATCCCTCACAAAGGCAATAGTTAGGATTTGTGCTAGGGCATCAAACATTGTTACTCCTTTGCAAGTTATAGCTCATCTTAGGAATCCATAGACTCCATCCCATTGGCCTTGTCTAGTTGATGATCAAGTCATCTTTCATCCATAAATTAAAATTTTCTCTCCCTTTCTCTAACTTGGGCCTTGTAAAATCAAACGACCCATTTAGGGCTTAGTGCGAATTAACTAGGAAGGGAAATTTTTGGTTTTGGAAAGTATCAACATCAAAGGTTGTAGTGGTTGCCTCATAATCATTTCTCTGGTGGCCATTCTTTCCATTTTCATCCATAATTTCTCTTCCCCTAGTTATTTTCCCAAGGATAAAACCCTAGTTTGGTTTAAGCCTCAACTTGAGGCCTTGTTGAAAGTTTCATGTGCCTTTGGCTTGCTAATACTCGTTATTGGAAACCTTTTCTTTACACCTTGGCCTTGGGACATTCCCTTTTTCATGCCAATACTCAAACCCTAGATGTAGTGTACCCTATTTTTGACTTGTGTAAGGGAAGTGCATTTCCTCTTTCCCATCGCTTGAGCCTTGTCCTTAAGTTGAGTCTCCCTTAGAAGCATTTTAGTCACCTTATACCTTTAAGCATAAAATATCTCTTAGGTGACCTATCTATTGAGACTCCTCCCATTGGTGAAAATCCATAAAGAGTACGGGGTAGTAGCTGTGGTGACAATGGGATACTACCTTATTATTGTAAGTAGATTTATTGTTTGCTCGTCTGATAGAGATATTTGCAATTGAATAATTGAATAATGAATTGATTATTATATTGCTCTCATGACAATATACCTTTATAGGCAATGACTAGTCATGAGAGTGAATAGGTGTGACCAATGACTCTTCATTGAATGTTGATTAATTATTAATTATTAGTTATTAATTATTGTTTACATCTATCATGTTTATAACTCTTCTTTGTAGATGTACTAAAGTTTTCTCCCACTTAGAGTTGAAAGAAAAATCATCAAACCCGAAAATTCCAAAGGCTAATAGCTCCATAGGTGGTTAAATCCAGTTACAATAAACAACGAAAATCAAGCAAGGGTTTTTTCAGTCAATCATAAAGCAATAGGACAAAATCTAGATGATATTTCTCCTAAGTAAAACTACAAATTCACCTTAAGAAAATTTGGAAATCCTAAAAAGTAGAAAGAGTCACACCTCTTACGCATTTCCTAGTTGCCACAACCTTGACCACAAGAGACTAAATTCAAATCAATCTTCAGAAAATACGAAACATTTGCACAATAGAAGGAGAAACTAATAGAGACAAATAGTATGCAAGCTTCCTTTTTTAATTCTCCAACAAGTAAAAATGAATGGGACAACCTCTTTTATAGGAGAAAAGGTGTCTACAAACCATCATACAAAACAATTTGGCTAGTAATAAGTTTAATTTGGTCAAATAAGTGGAACACTCCACTAAAGTGGTCAACAAACCCCATGCATGTGGGTCAAAGAAGGTCCATCCACCATAAACCTCATAAGTACATCATGATCCATCCACACATGTGGGAGTTAAGAGAGACAAGTTCACCCTCTTTTAGAAGGATCTACAGCTAGCATGTGTTGATTTGGTCAAACATGTCATGTAATTCCCTCTAGAAGCATCTAGAAACAGGTGATGAAATAGGAAATGGAATCTAGTAGTGTTCACACATGTGCATGTGACCTACTAGTTCAATAATACATGAATAAGGCCCCAAAGTATGAAATGGGCTCAAAGAAAGGAGGACGCTCCCCACATATGCTTGATAGCCATTGTACGATGTAGCAAATACTCCATGTAATGTCATAAGATAATGTGGACACCCTCACAAATCCTGAGGTGTAATGCACGAACCCAATGTGTAGCACCCCAACCTATCACAATGAATCATGACTCTAACAAGTTATTAGGCACGTAAGCATAGATAATCCCATTTAACTGAAATAACTTAAGCTAATCTTACCCAATTACCTAAGTAAACTATGGTGGTACAACGTTATCCTTTTTACATGTCTTTTACCTAGGACATCAGATATTTCCTAAATTTTTTGGTTAAAAATAGGTAAAGGTGATGTAATTTATGGAAAACTTGTGAAAAAAGCTTCAGAGTCACAAAATGATGTGATATGTTTGTCTTTGGTCCAACTAGCCCTGTTTTAGCTAGGAGTCTTCAATTTTATTTTTTGTAAACCATGGAGAGGGAATCTTTTTATTTGGCTTTGCTACTTTGTCACCTTTTTCTTCCCCTATTCTGTTTTTTTCTTTAATTTCAAGTCCTTTTTTTCTTTAGTTAGACTGAGACATTCAACTCTTGGATGTCAGGGGGTGGGCCTTTTAATTGAAGTAGTACAACTGTTTTCTTTGTTTTTTCTTTGCTCTTTACATCTCAGCCTTTTCTTTTGGTTTTATTTAACTTGGGTTTGCTTGAACTTTTTCATTTGAATTTTTCATCAAAGCTTTCTGGTGACATTTTTAAGCTATTCACAAGTGAGGAGTGTAATTTTTTCATATGGCTGGGATGGAAATGTAAGAGAATTTTTGGAAAGTGTTAAGTATAGATATGGTATGGTATGGTTGCATTATCTACCTTGATTCCTAGTAGTACCTATTGGCTTAAATTAAGACACACTTATCCAAGGACAATTATGTCTCTCCATGGTTAGATGAGGTAATGCCTTCACTTATTTATAAATGATAAAAGTTCATATCTAATGTCATAGCACACTTACAAGCAAGTTAGAACTATCAACACCATTTCTTGTGTAACCTACCTTGATTTCTAGTAGTTCCTATTGGCCTATATTAAGACACACTTATCCAAGGACAATTATGTCTCTCCATGGTTAGATGAGGTAATGAGGTAATATCCTCACTTATTTGTAAATGATAAAAGTTCATATCTAATGTCATAGCACGCTTACAAGCTAGGACTATCAAAGCCATTTCTAAGTTAGGAAACAACTTATAGAATTATACCAACTGAAGGAAGTAATCATGGAGTAATCTTTGTTAGCACATAGGGGATAAGTGTGTAGGAAGCAGGAGTTGATATACCGATGTAGAATCGATTTGAAGAGCATAGGTGTATGATGAAATGTTATAGAAAAACAAGCTTGGAGCTGAGAAGATGGAACAAATAGAACAGGGACCTTGTCAATGCAGTGAAAGACACTTTTACCCAAAGACAAATTAGACCAAGCTGAGGCTAACTAACTTATAGGTGTGTAAATATCCTAACAGTAGAGGAGCTGTCCAATACCCCTCCCCTACCCCTCTCTATTTGTTATATCATTACACCTCCCTACCTCCGATTGTTGTCTCAAGACAGTCCAGCCCACAAAATAAAATCAACATAGAAAATCTGAAATGAATTTATAAATATATGCAAGTTCCCTTATTTATCAGGGCCTTGGCACTTGAGCTCCCAATTTAAAATTGGGATATTGCCACTCAAAAGCTATAAAATAGCTTTCGCAAAACATTACATGCTTTGTATCAAAATGGGGCGTATTACATGACAGTATATAATTGGTCCCTTTATTTTATACCAGCATTAGCCAGGGTGCCTGTTGAATGTCTCTTTCACATCTGCATCAGACAATTTTCAAGTGTATGTAAAACTATTCTTGCTTGACTCAAAGATTTGAGCGGGCCATTCATTGATTGTACACTTTATAAGTTTTATTCTTTTGTTGTGTTAGAGATAAATTGGATGGATATAGTTAAAACAGTCTGTCAGCTGTCTGATCAGTCAGCCATTGAATCAGACTTCTTGAGTTTATTAAATTGATTAGATTCTCACGCTGATAAATCTGTCATTCAGAAATTGTTCTTGACATGTGATGAAATTTCTCTGGAGTAGCAACTTGCATACAATTATTATATAAATCCACTTTCTGATCTTACATTTTATTGAACACCAGGGAAGATGGACTATTCTGGTATCAGTGATGATGACTGGAAGAAACGCCTTACAAAGAATCAGTATGAGATTACTCGAAAGAAAGGAACTGAGAGGTCTTTTACTGGGTATGATTTTAATAATGTTTGCAACATAAGAAAATGTTCTTTCATATGCCTCTCTCTCATGAAAGACATTATTAAGCGTTTTTGTTTGGGCTTTAACAGGGAATACTGGAATACTAAGATTGATGGGATCTACCACTGTGTATGTTGTGATACACCTTTATTTGAGTAAGATTCTCGTCCAATCTCAATTTTGGATTGTCTAACACTAGACAAAAAATATTTTGGAAATATCGCTTAAACACATGAATGTTATTCTCCATAGTTTTCGGAATTGAATTAATGTGTGTTTGTGGACTTTGTATTTTTGCTCGTGCAATGTGAAATGTTTGAGTTGCTTTCTCCCCAATTCATGCTTTTGTATCATGTTGTTGCTGCATATCAGCTCAAACACAAAGTTTGATAGTGGAACTGGATGGCCATCTTATTACGATCCCATTGGAAACAATGTGAAGTCAAAAACGGATTTTTCAATAATATTGATGCCACGCCAAGAAGTTTTGTGTGAAACTTGTGATGCACATCTTGGTCATGTTTTTGACGATGGTCCACGACCTACTGGCAAGCGTTACTGCATCAACAGGTAAGGGCAATTTTACTGGATCCAAAATATGTATTCTGCTGACCTATATGTTAAATATTCTGATTAATAAGAGTTGGATATTCTGTTTCCAAACATGTCTAGAAAGTTTAGTTCTTGTGCTTTGGTTCCCTTTCCTTATTCATTCTGGGACTTTTACAAGTTTTTTACAGTGATTGAAGTGATTCATTTTCTTGTCATGATTGCAGTGCTTCCTTGAAGTTGAAACCACGAAAGGAATAATATAACAAATTACCGAGGACAATAATGTTTCTTTAAATTATAGGCAAGGGATGACTACCTGTAGCATATGGTTGGCACTATACTGTAGATTGATATAAATGTGTATGCAGAATATTCTGTAAAAAATTAGCTAAAAATGTTTTTATTATCTTGTCTATTTGATATTTTTTTGTGTTGATGAGTGGCTTGTACTCTTCATTATGCTCCAATTTTCTGTTATATTTTTCAAAATCCACTAGAGAAGTATAGTTTTTACCAAACAGAGGTAGTGCAAAATGTCCTTTGAAAGCTTCCTTTCCATGTCACAGTTATCAACTTCAATTAATACAAAGGCTACCTACATGTCTTGAAAGATTTTTCTTCTTAACTCTCGAGTGACATGTCAATAAAGGCGAATGGATAGTTCGTTCATTTTATTGTAAGTTTGAATTTAATTAAAGGATCTTCATCTAAGTAACTTCCATGCCCAAATCACAAATTGTTATTTAAATCAATTTTTAAGAATGGTTTCCTCACAGAAGAGATTATATAGTATTAGGCTGCCTCGAATATGATAGCATTTTATCAGAAATCCTTGTTAAAAACGAAGTCTGCAGACTGAAAAGAAGAGAATCAGTGTTGGAAGATGTAACTAGGTTCGGTCTTGATTATTGTACTTGAGTCAAATGAAATATATTTGTCAAAAGAAAGTGAAACGATTTTTTATTAAATTGAATTGACTTACTAAAACATGGGTTTCATGCTTGGGTCAATTATAGGTCAAGCCTCCATTGCAGGCTTTAGGTTATTGTCAAAGTCATTTATTGTTGGGTCAAAGGCTCCTCCATCAAGTCATCCTCTTCAGCAAATTACCTACTCGAAGTATTCAAGTCAACCTCAGTTACATCATCTACAAGTCTGCTTCAATTAATATAAGTCAAGTTGACCTTAACATAAATTGGAGACACAACGGTTCATGATGATCATGTCGGCTCATTTAAGACGGGAAAACTACTATATATACTGGGTTGAGGTTTCACATTACTCACCATAGAACAATTCAGATTTCGGATTAGTAGTTTCAGTGAATCAAGCAAGTTTGAATGTAATGTTTCGGTGCTATTACAGGACAACGAGTTCAGATAGATCGCAAAGATGATCATAGCAAAGAAGAGTTCGTTTATATCGCAGAGGAGAAGTCTCAGTAATCTCAAAAACACATGAACCATGAATATTTTAGGCACTTACGATGCCATAGATTCTTGACCAGGGCAATCTATTCAGGTGGGACTAAGATGCACTAAAGTTTTCAGCCAGTCTAGGTACCATCAAGCTTACTTGCTAACCATCATCCTAGGGATCTAGGTGCGTATCCAAGGTCAGAGCTCCAAGACCAATGCCACCCTCCCTACTACTTCGGGATCTAGACATCAACATATACGCTGACTAGATGTCCTCCCAGGCATTTTACACACTCAATGCCTCAACAAATCTCTCTACCCTCAAGCATGCTTTTTCAAAAACTTTGAGAGATTTACTTGAACAATTGCAACCCCAATCAGTAACAACCTTTCAAATACTCATGAGTAAACAC
This sequence comes from Pinus taeda, assembly GCA_000404065.3. Taxonomy (NCBI): domain Eukaryota; kingdom Viridiplantae; phylum Streptophyta; class Pinopsida; order Pinales; family Pinaceae; genus Pinus; species Pinus taeda. The sequence goes on along the minus strand of APFE031504876.1, from coordinate 101,926 downwards.
AAACCTTCGGGGTCTTTTGACTGCTTGACGCTGCCTCACAATTCATCACAATAGGACTTTGAGGCTTCCCAAACAAATCTTTGACAAAGGTTTCCTCAATCATTCAACTTCCTTTCCTACTTTACATGCAACAGCCAAAACTTGCTTTCCTTCTTTCAACAACACCTCAATATGCATTCTCCAATTTCTTCTACAAGGTATCCATCATGATTATAATATGCCCTCCATCTCAACTCGGGAGATATACTCTTTATCTAGGCTCCCTCTTAATTTAGGGAGATCAACTTCTTTTCTATGACATTGAAGAATCTTTCATGACTTCCATCCTTCTTATCAGAGTCATATTGATCATCATCATTCATATAACTTCCTTCATCAAATCAACTTTACTTACGAATATCTTCAACATCTTGAAGATTATGTACATGCACAACTTAAACAACATGTACAACCAAATACATATATAGAAGCATGAACTTAACTATATCAAAGTCATGGAAGTATTAGACATTATATATCAAATACCCAAACTTACTTAGGTTCATAATCAATAAGAGACACATACTTTTAAACTTCAACTCCTTGCCTAGATCACATCAGTAACTCAATTAGGATATCAGTCTCATTATATCTAGGGCCTCAAATTTTCTTCCAAAGATATGACATATTCTACTATAATATATTGCAAACCCTAAAAGAAATTCAAACAAGTACACTTACAATCCAACTAACAACTTTAGAATTCATATATTAGACTTCTACTAGGATTTAATGCAAACCCTAGATTCCATCTTAGAGACACTAAGCCTTAGATGTCATCCATCCAAACCAATCACAACACAATCTAAGGTTTCAACTAAATGACCAAGTTCTACTAGGGTTTGTTGTAAACCCTAGATTTTATCATCATAATGGAAACAATTTTGTCATATCCTAGAATATCAAACTTCTACTAGGGCTTAGTTACAAAACCCTAGAACTTATCAACAAATAGGTTAGCGTGCGCGCACACACACATATATCTAGGATAATCATGCACAAGTATATCATAACATATATTGGAAAAACCCAAGACACATATCAATACATTTAAAGTAAGACATATAATGATCTTGATTAGGCTAGGGTTTTGATCAAACAGACAAACATACACCTAGGGTTTCATTCCTAGGAGTTTACTCTCGATATATAGGGGTTTTGTTCATAAACCTCAAGGTCTAGGAATACACAAACCTAAAGGACTAGGGTTTCCATAACAATACTAAGACTCCAAACATGACATCACCATCAAAACCCCAAACATCAAAAGCATATTATTTTATAGATTTCATCAGTAACCCTAAGTAGACTAGGGTTTTCACATTAGCATTGACATACCCTTAGGTTAGGGTTTTACAAAGAACCTTTTTAGGGTTCCACACATAATGATTTTAATGAGGGTAGATTTAATCTAACGATTAAATCTCTTAGACAAGAATCTCTATGATTCAAAGGTCATAGACATAACATTTGTTAGTAATGTAAGGAAAATTTAAATGAATATACCTTTATCACAAAGAGAACAAAACTTATAGTCTTAGACATACCTTTGAGTTTTGGAAAAACCTTATAGGACATCAATTCCAATTTGTCTTGTGAAGTCTTCTTCATAGCCCTTGAGCATGTCAGCAACTTTTCCTAAACAAGGAAAATATAAAAGAAATATGATTAATATCTAGTGTAAACACATCTAGGAAAAGGAAAACTAAATATAAAAGATAATACATGGAGTAAGATACTTACATTTGGAAAATGGCGAGGGCTTCCTCTTAATCCAATCTCGAGGGATACCTAAAACTTTGATAAAACAATTCAACAATATTTTTCCAAAGAATGTTAAACCTATAAGTTCTAGAAATAAAAACACAAAACAAATCAAAAACTTGGAGTAGAAGGGCTTAGTAGTATAAGTCCTTTATTTTCAATTCTTCGGTCTTGTGCTTCTTTGGAGATCCTTCTTTGGCAACATTTGCATGATCTTTATTTCTCTTTCTATTTCTCGTATTTTCAAGACAATCACTCTTCTAGTGACCCATCTTGTGACGGTTGTAGCATTCGATTTTAGATATGTATATCTTCCTTCTAGGCCCCTTAGTCTTCTTGAATGATCCTTTGTTCTTGTGATGAGCAGAATAGGCATTTGAAACATTTTCTTCTTCATTCTCTTTGTTGCTTACTAGAGAAATCATGACTTCTACCTGACTGCAAGCATTCCATAGCTGTCCAAATGTAGGAGTCTCCTTCCAGCGGTTGAGACCTGATGAGAAGGCACTCCATGATCTTGGTAAACCTAGAAGTGTAGTGATTACAAGTTCTTTCTCTGGTACTATCTCATCAATCATCTGGAGTTCATCTCTTAATCTAGCTATTCTCACAAAGAAGGATGCCACACTGTCTTCCTTTGTCATCTTTATAAATATTAGTTCATTTTTAAGGCTTCCTATATTAACAAGATTCTTGATAGTGAATAATTTTGATAAAGCCTCATACATCTCTTGAGTAGAGTCTGTGTTAGATATATAGGGAATGAGGTTATCTTTTATTCCATCAACCATTAGTGTCATGGTCAATACTTCTGTTTCCCTGAACTTTGCCTTTTCTGCATCACTTGACTCATTAGTAGGTTCTTTACCTTTCCCTTGACTAGATCCAGAACTGTATTCTTCTCGAGGATGAGGTATATCCTCTTCTTCCATGCCCTGTAGTTAGATGCTCCTTCTAGTTTGTTTTCACCCTTCATTGAGTTAGATATTGTCCTTGAAGATGATAGATTTGACTTCTTATATGTTCCTTTTGAATACCCTTATTCAAAGCATCTTAGAACTCCCCACTCTTCTTTTAATAGATCTTTGAGCTTCCTTTTTCCCTTTTTCACCTTAGCTCTGAAACCATGTTAGAAAATAAAAAAGGTAGAAAGATTTTCTTTATATTGATAGTTACTTGTGATATTCTTATGTTTTTTTTATGTTCCTCTTTTATCTTTAGTTCATCAAGCAATTATCAAAACAATAGCACAAAGATCACAAACACAAGATATACGCGGACAGCCATGGAAGAACCCCTATCTAGGGGAAAACCCAGTCAACAAATCTTCCTTAATAACTTCTTGAGATAATCCAAGACTCTAACAGACTTCCTCCACACCAAGTCAACCTTTTCTTGCTTATGTAGATGATAACCTTTCCAATAATAACTTCGACCTAGCAACACCAACTTGTAGCAGCAACAAAACTTCAACCCAACAACAACTTCGACCCAAAAGTTAGCCCAACAACAACTTCGACCCAAAAGTTAGCCCAACAACAACTTCGATCCTCTAGTAGTAGACCAAAAAATCCACACGTCCGAGAGAGATATGACCCAAAACCTTCGATCTTGATCTTTCCAGCACTTCTCTATTATACATTATTTTGTCACACTCCCAGACTCGTATCTTGAAGTGTTGCACTTTGTGTCATTAATGCCGCAAGTGTCGCAAATTGATGAAAGCCATCGCAAACAATGTATTCACCATGAAACATGTTTGTGGTAATCAAAAGAATATCCCTGAAGAAAAGGAAGAAACTTGCCTTGGAAGAATTCCGAAGAACTTGTCAAAAACCTTGTTTTACAGGTCCAATGCACTTCCTATAGCTAATGTCTCGCGCTAGTAACCTTTGGCATTACACATGTTTAGTGTTGCTAGCACGACTTTTATCAAGCAATCTGTGTTGGTCCTCTTCAGGTAGTTTTTCCCAAAATGGAGGAGAAGCTTGAGAACAACGATGTGGTTTTAGGTAGATGAAGATTGGAACGAGACCTCCCATTCCTCGCCCTAGATCCTATTTCCATGGATCTCTCCCTTGAGATGTGGAACTACTCCCTTTTTTCATGCATCTTCAACTCCCTCTCCTTCCCTATAAATGAATTTCCCACCATCCACTAATGGTTGGTTGGTTGCTATCCTAGTGCTCAATTGTGCCCAAATGTTGCCCATTTGCAAAGGAGAAAAGTGTTTGAAGGCTAAGGGTTGGAATTGGAATCTCACTTGAAGGAGGTTTCCAACATCAAGGCTTCATTGGTTGTAATGCTCTCCTTTTCATCTATTACTAACACAATATATGTTTTCTTTCCATAAATGTGTCAATTATTGTCCATTTATTGTAATGCTCCTTGATCTGTTACATAATTTGTATTATAAAATGTTATGCTTTGCATAGTTTTGTTGTCTCCACTTGATCTTTCTTGCAAGCACTCATTTACACTAGCGAAGAGGAGATCGTGAGCTTGGAAGCCAAAGAGTCAAGGTCGACAACAAGTGTATTAACATCAGAGAGAGGTAGGAGATCTATCCTCATCTACATTTTCTAGTATGAATTAGGAAAGATTACATGTAATTGTCTTCTGTAGTTGCTAGATCCTCCCATCGGACTAGAGGGATCGTTTATGTCTACAGAGAGGATCGCCTGCACAACAAAATGGCGACTCCACTAGGGACTTCATAACTCTTCAAACCTCCTTTTGTTTTTGGTCTCTTTTGATAAATTTGGCCAGCCTCTTAGTGATCCATAACTTTGATTGATTATGGATCTGCATTCTAAGTGGTGTGTTGTGTAGAGTGTCAAATATGGATCTCTGTTCGATTCTTTTTAATTTTTCCTAAGTTTTTCTCACCCAATGCGTTTTTTCTTTCTTTTTGAAAAACAGAGCACTACCAGCGCATATTTTACCCATTACAGTCGCATTGAAGACCCTATCAGCGTGGATTTTGACCATTACAGTCACGCTGTCCAAAAAATGAGATTTTTTTGAGGGTTTTTGACAAAAGATCTGGAATGTCTTAATCTCTAAAGTCTTTCTTCTGCTCTGTGTGCATAGAATTTTGACTTATTGTTGTTAGATTCTTTGTGGTTTGCAAAAGCCTATCCCATGTTTAAATAGTGAAAACGAACTTTGGTTGAATCTTTAATTCTTTGGGTAATCAAATTTATTGTTTCGCTGCTTGTATGTGTTACTAATTCGCTGTTTGATAAGCATTTTCAGTTCTTTTAAAAACTAGAAAGAATTTGCATTTGCATTTGTTAGGCCTTCATCTCAAAATTGATCATTATTTTTGGAATTTGCGTTAGATTACGTTGCACTGGAAAGTTGTTTTTGAGATTGTCATTGAGCATAGATTACATTGCTTGGTGTTGAAAGATGATAAGTGCATCCTCATTCATTTTAAAAAGAAAAAAATTCATGTAGGTGAACTTTAGTGAATTAAAATTCATTTACTTTTTTGGTTGTTGCATTGGAATTGTGAAGTTGAAAGATTTAGTTAGGAAGCTCTTGTTGGTTGAATATTTTATTTTTGCATCATGTTTGCACTTATTCCCTACACTAGATAACTTTCATTGAAAATGTAAAGAATATTTTTCTCATATTAGTTGCATCGTAGGTATGTTCAAATGACACAGGTTTTGAGCCTTGAAACCGAAACATAATTCAAGATCAACTTTAAAATTTCTCTCAATTAACCTAAGGAGCATTTGGAACATTAATGCAAACATTTAGAGGTCTAGGCTAGAGACGTGTTGTGATGTCGTTAAATGTAGGAGCTGTCGTTGTTTGCCAACGTTGCATCCTCGGGGTGAAATCCCGTTTCACGTACGTAAGTGTATAAGATCATTCTACACGTACCTTCGGGTATATCAGATGACGCTCCACGCATGAGAAGTACAAAGGAACGCTCTCATCGAACAGTTACACATTAGACAACACTACTACGGACTGCACTCCCACGTACCGTTGAGTATATTTTGGGAGTCCCCTATAGGTTGCTATCCATCCATAGGTAATTGAGTATGCCGCCTTGTATACCGTGATACATCAAACACCACATTCAGGGAGATTGGCTGCCGTACGTTAAGTCCTTGGTTCACCAAGGTGTATATTGCAGTTCACGATTGCTTCATAAACCCTTTTGCCTAGTTACCCCTCTTTGTTTTTGTTGGTGTCTTTAATTTCTAAAATCAATTAATTGACCGCCGAACAACATCCTCCCCATGGAAATACTCCTTAGTAGATCTTTGGTTGAGACTAATGGCAACCATTCTTGAGTCCACCAATCAAGGAAACCCCTGTGACAAGAATCTTGGTCTTTTTCGTTCTTTTGGAAATATTGGTGCTCTTTGTATAGCAACGCTGTCCTTCCCAGATTTACCACTAGTTTGCCAGTTTGGTTCTTTTCAACCCTATGGTTCTGAATGTCCAAACTGCTTCTCAACTGAGTTCTCCTCGACTTGAACAATATCAACCTCCAGTTGATCCTAAAGTTGACTCTTTGCCTTCTTCGCCTATTCGGTTTTCTTCCTCTTCGTCTGGTGAAAGCCTACAAGTTAGTAACTAGGTGGATAAGGAGAAGAAGAAAATGAAGATTAAGAAGAAGAAAAATAAGCAAGGGGGCAATCAAGCAACCATTACTACATATGCAACTAATGCCGAGAAACCTTCCAGTTAACCCCACAAAGTGAAGTTCCCTTGCAAGTTATGTAAGCGTGATCACCTTCTTAGAGATTGTCTTGGTATTCCCAAGATATTAGAAGTGTGGTCCACATGCTTACATCAACCTCTATAGATCATGCTGGTGATAAACCCTCAACTAGTGATAGTAAGGTCCATGGGAAAAAGGGTAAAGTCAAATTTCCCTGTAGGTTATATGAAGAGAATCATCCTATTCACCTTTGTCCTTATATGGATAAAGCCTCAAAAGTATTGGACAACCTTACAACTTCTTAACCTCGTCTTCGCACTGGTTATCAAAAGCTTTCCCCTGATCCTCCACTAGTTGACCAAGTGATTGATCAAAATTCATCTCTAGTGAATCCCACTCTCTCTAAATGTGAATCCCATGAACCCATTCCCGACCAACCATTGGTTGAGAAAATAGTTGACTCGATTCCACCTTCAACTGATTGTACCTTTTTCGTAGAGAGTGAACTTCATACTGCTCAGGTTCTTCTTGTTTCTTTAGATTCCAATGAATTGGGAGCAATCTGCTCGTTCCCACGGTACAAGGGGGCGATCCTCCCATTCCCATAACGCAAGGGGGCAGTTCTCCCATTCCCATGACACCCCCTCCAAGTAGTATGGTCACTTCATTTGATTGGGGTCAACTTATAAGATATCGTCTGCCCTCTTATGTGCCCTTCCAGATCATAGCACCCGTACCTGGCACAATCATAGATGAAGGCATGTCAATTAGTATTCTGTCCTCAACTACTTGGCAAGCTTTAGGTTCTCTGCAACTTGTGCCCGTTACCCAAAATTTGTTAGCGTTTAAAAGAGGAATCAGTCAACCGTTAGGGATCCTTCCTAAGTTGCCTGTTACTTTGGGAGGTAAATTCGTCTATATCGATGTGATGGTTGTCCAAGGCCCTTTGGATTTTAATTTACTCCTTGTTCGTGACTATGTTTATGTCATGGGAGCTCTTATCTCTTCTCTCTTTCGTGTCCTATGTTTCCTGCATGAAGGAAGAATTGTGACCATTGGCCAACTTTCGTTCATTGGTCCTAATTTGACTCTCAATCAACCATCTTCCCTAAATGGTCCTCGTATGCAAGTGGTATCGTCCCCGCCACAGGTTAATTATGTGGCCACCTGTTCCATGTCCGTGTCTACTAATGATTTAGTCAGTGATATAGTGCATCATGTATTGGGGGCATTAGAGCCTGATCTTTCCATTAGATCCCTTGATATGTATCCCTTCCAAAGCGTTGTTCTCCCATTTGATGAGAACCTCTTAGAAGCCATGGCCTCTTATGGTCCATGATCAAGGTTCCCAGAGCAGAGTTCCTTGTCTTGTGTCAAGCTCTTTAAAAAAATGACTCCAAGATTTTTTGAAACAGAGTTCCTTTTCTTATGTCAAGCTCCTTAAAAAATGAAACAAGCTCTTATGAGGATAGTTCTCTTACTATGACAACCTTGTTAGAAAATGAAATAGATCCCTATGAGCATAATTCCTTGTCTTGTGTCAAGCTCCTTAAAAAATGAAACAAGGTGTTGGAGTAGAGTTCTTTGTCTTGTGTCAAGCTCCTTAAAAAATGAATCAAATTTTTCAGAGCAGAGTTCCTTTACTTGTGTCAAGCTCGTTAAAAAATGAAACAAGGTGTCATGAGCATGCTTCTTTTCATTTGTCAAGCTCGTTAAAAAATGAAACAAATCCCCTTCCAATTCGAGTCTTTGATTAGATCTCGTAAATTCCCAATCGAGTCTTTCACTTGATCTCGTAGGTGAACCTTCATTCCATCCACCTTCTAGTAACCAATAGTCTACTTAGGTGAATGAAATGAAGCTTAGGGGGCATGTACCTCGAATTGAGTCATTATGATGGGGGCATGCAAACTAATCTGAAGCATAGTTTTTTTTATTATTATTTCAAGCTTGTGTAAAAATGAAACTAATCTCAAGCATAGCTTGTCTTCGTTTCAAGCTTGTGTAAAAAATGAAACCAAATCCAAGCATAGTTTTTTCTCATGTTTCAAGCTTGTGAAAAAAATGAAACCATCTTCAAGTATTCTCAAGCATAGTTTGTCTCCATTTCAAGATTGTGTAAAAATGAAACCATTCTCATCTTACCTCTCGTGATTTCCATTTTTATCAGTTTGTTTTTGCTAGATGAGCCTTGGTTTTTTCATTCCACCGTCATCGTCTCTTTGGCTGATTATACACTTTCACTTGGTTGTTTTACCCTTTCCTGAGGAACCACTGCGATGAGTGGTCTTATTAGCAAACTTCTTAAGCTTTACATATTTTGAGTAGTTCCATCATCACCAGAACTAGTTGCTATCCTTTTATACCACTCATTCCTCTAGGTGGAGTATTCTTCCATCTATTTTCAGACTCCAAAAATATGAAAAGATTTTCGAGCACTTGTCTTTTAGAACTGGTAAAAGTAAATGAAAAGGCTTCTACTCAGTATAAATTTAACCCTTTTCCGGACTGAGATAGACTAGCTACAAAAAATGAATACCTTAGTCAAACATTGCTAAGAGGTTCTCCTGAGTATTGTTTTCTACCTTTTCAAACATAAGGGACTATCTACGAAAAGAGACATCTGGAGTTTTATTTTCGCCTCTTTTTCAAACTCTCTAAACATGAAAAAGATGTCGAGTTACCCCTCCGTCGGACTCATAAAACTGAAACGATGAACGTCTTGTTACCATGACAAGACTGAGCTACTCATTCCTAGGGTTCGTTATAAATACTAGGATGGATTCATCTGAAGGATGAACTTATACAATAAGCATATGATATCCTCTTCAAGCTTGAGATTAAAATAAAGAGGTACTCACTATAAATTGTGAGGGGAGTGGAAAGAAACATATATCCTGTATTTTGTGTGAATGACAATATGTCACTCTTGAACATGACACTTATTCTGTATCTCGTGTTGGGTTTGGGACATCCTCACTTTGTCACTTGTCTTACTTGGTTTGAGAAATCCATTTGCCTCTCATTTGATTATATCTTATTGCCACCATGACCTCTGATCTTATTTTGAGTCAAATGTTGCCAAATTCTGGAGTCGTGTCGCGGATATGTCCAAGAGAAGTTCTACTTGCAAATTCAAACCACTTATTCCCTGTTTGATTTTTTCTGCAAAATCCTATGTTTCATGTCGATGATGTGGGAAACATTATGGCCCTCCTTCGACAAATCACTTCTTGTCGAATCCAACTCATTATCCGGGAAGATGATCTAGAAAATCCCTTTCAATACATTGGAGCTTGCATGCCTCAATGGTATGTTCTTCGCATTTGACGATAGGTTCACATCACCAGCCTTCAATTGAATGATTTTGCGAGTGTTCGACCTCAGCTTCATTGTTCACACTCATGGATTGTGCTGTTGTACCTTGAGAGACATCACCATCATTGGTGGTTTCTCTTGTGCCTGTTAACAATTTACATCATTGGCTAGTAATTAGGTGGTTTCTACCATGTTCAACTACAACCCATTTATTCGCATGGTGAGATTCGTACTTTGGTTGGATCGAAACAGAGATGAAGACCCTAGGTTTCATTTGATAAATCCAGGCTGCATGGAGTTATTAAGTATTCATGATTGTAAACATGATCCTTTCTATACGGATGGCTGCATCCATGCCGTGGATCCATGTATTGTTAGATGCTTATACTTTAAGCATACTTACATCAGAGATGTCAAATATATTGTATTATGTTGAATTTGCAGGTCTCCTTACAATAGTTCTTTAAGTCCTTGTCTTTGCCTGTAAAACACCTCAACCACCACTTCTTATTCCGACTTCTTGCTTTAGGGGGCACCTGTTATACAATATTTTGTCACACTCCCAGCCTTGTATCTTGAAGTGTCACACTTTGTGTTGTCAATGCTGCAAGTGTCACAAAGTGGTGAAAGCTGTTGCAAACAATGTATTCACCATGAAACATGTTTGTGGTAATCAAAAGAATATCCCTAAAGAAAAGGAAGAAAACTTGCCTTGGAAGAATTCTGAAGAACTTGTCAATTTTCTTTTGTAGGCCCAATGCGCTTCGTATAGATGATGTCTTGCGCTAGTAACCTCTGGCATTACACATGTCTAACGTTGCCAGCGCGACTTTTATAAGGAAAATCTGCGCTGGTCCTTTTCAGGCAGTTTTTCCCAAAATGGAGGAGAAGCTTCTCTTACTAGAAGCTTGAGAACGACGATGTGGTTTCAGGTAGATGAAGATTGGAATGAGACCTCCCATTCCTGGGCCTAGATCTTATTTCCATGGATCTCTCCCTTGATGTGTGGAACTCCTCCTTTTTTCATGGATCTCTCCCTTGAGGTGTGGAACTCCTCCCTTTTTACATGGATCCTCAACTCCCTCTCCTTCCTAAATGAATTGCCCACCATCCACTAATGGTTGGTTGCCATCCTAGTGCTGAATTATGCCCAAATGCTGCCAATTTGCAAAGGAGAAAGGTGTTTGAAGGCTAAGGCTTGGACTTGGAATCTGACTTGAAGGAGACTTCCAACATCAAGGCTTCATTGGTTGTAATGCTCCCCTTTTCATCTATCAATACTACAATATGTGTTTTCTTTCCATAAATGTGTTAATTATTGTCCATTTATTGTAATGCTCCTTGATCTGTTACATAATTTGTATTAGAAAATGTTATGCTTTGCATAGTTTTGTTGTGTCCACTTGATCTTTCTTGCAGACACTCATCTACACCTGCGAAAAGGAGATCATGAGCTTGGAAGCCAAATAGTCAAGGTCAATAGCAAGGGTATTAGCATCCGAGAGAGGTACGAGATCTATCCTCCTTTGCATTTTCTAGTATGAATTAGGAAAGATTGCATGTAATTGTCTCCTGTAGTTGCTAGATCCTCCCATAGGACTAGAGGGATTGTTTCTGTCCGCAGAAAGGATTGCCAACACAACATTCTCCTTCTTTTCTTGGAATTTAGCACTTTTCCTGCCTCTTTCTCTTGGATATTGAACTTGTGAAAATGATGTATCCAAATGAATTCAAACTGCTTCAATATATAGGCTTCTGGTGAGGTCAAATTACCCAGTTTGAGGTCGAATTGATCTCCTTGAGGCCGACTTGGTGCTGACTTGGTGTGGAGGTGACAAATACTTTATTTGGCTTAGTAATAAATCTTTTTACATGATTCAAAAGCTGAAGAAGGGTTTCTTTAAATGGAAAAAGACTAATGACTCAGAATAAATCCTAGAAGTTTACAATGGGGACTTTGACCTAAAACATGATGACTCAAGCATGAAACCCATGCTTTAGTAAGTCATAATAATAATAATAATAATTTATTTTTCATTCTTTTGATAAATACATTTCATTGCGACTCGAATACAATTTATGAAGATCGAACCTAATTACATTTTGCAACATAAGCAACTCATCAACGAATCCTTTTTCCACTAAGTATTACCATTTGATGATACTAAAACTTCTGACCATACCTCTCGATATTGACATTACACAAACAAATGATTTACTGATTCCTTGCTGGATTTACATAAGATACACCTCCTTAGACTATGCCAACTTCTAAAATAATATTTGATAGTGCAAGCCACAAAAAAATCCTCGTCCTGAGAGCACTATTAAATTTCCAGATTTTTTTTCCACCACCGTTGAATCCTACTTACATCCACTTCCATTTTTGCTGATTAACCAAGCTTTGCAGTGTAAACCAATGTTCCACGGAGATGCATCCCCCTAGGGTGGGGAATGCACCCCCTCACTTTCCCATGCTCCCATGATGGGGAAACTCGCTGGGAGATGTTTCCCCATGTCTCCCTTTTAGGGAAACGTAGGGGGAAACATTTCCCCAGTTAGGGAACATGTTTCCCTTGTAGGGAGGGCGAGGGGATGCAGGGGACATTGGTTTTGTACATTGCTGCCAAGAACCCTTTGAATGCAAGTTTTCCCGAAAAGGTAATGATTTATGATAGGGGAAGCGTAGTTGACCATATTGCCCTACCAATATTATTCAATTCAAGGTAATGTTAAATCTTAAAGTAAAAGTGACATTTTCTTTTATCTTTCATTTTCATCCTTTTACTTAAATTTTTAACATTTACCATGAAATGACTCCAGATGTTTGAGACTGGTTCTGACTTCACTGGATTTCATATGGAGAAAGTATAATTTTAGACCTCACTCAAAATCCAACAAACAAAATAGTTTTCTAGGATTTCAGGATTGGGGGGATTGCAACGATCCTTTTGATTTTGTTCTTTACGAGGGTATGGAATTAATATTTAATCAAGAGCACCAAGCCCTTTATGTACCTTGATGTTAGTTGCATTGGTTGTTGAACTCTTTTATTATGAGCGAACTAAAAAAAGTACCCATCACTCAAACAAAATCTTGACTTGACATGCTATGCTTTTTCTATCTTATTTTAATGCTTAAAGGGTGATATTGATGACGAAGGTCCCAATATAGGCAATGATTTTGATGATATGTAGGTATTTGTTATAGCATGATTTTTTGTGGCTGTTAGAGGGAACGTGGAGCTTGTTTGTTGATGTATTTTCGATTTAGAGATGGATTGCACTTGACGCTATTTTGGTTATGTGCACCCTTACATGCTACTATATAAATGAACACTTTTGCTTATTTGTGTGTAAATGGTTTGGATTCATATATATATGTTTTTCTTTAAAATTTGAATATTTTATGTATTTTTGGTTGACTAGTTTTTTGGTCTGGTTTTTTATTGGTCATAGTCCAGTTCTGACTGGTTCTTGGTCTGGAGGGTCTACCAGTTCAATGACCGGTCTAATTCTGATAACATTATTTTAGACTTCAGGGTCATTGTCATATGATGAATTTACTTTTAGATGTACATTGCATAATTTCAATTGTCAAATGATGAACTTAATTTAGATGTACCTTGCATAATGCCAAATGATGAATTTAGATGGAACATTGCATAATGGAAAATGATAGATTCAATACACTTTTAGATGTACACCGCAAAAATGATAATTCATAATAGTCTACATGGTTGCCGGGGAGCACCCCTTGCTCCTGAAGCATGCTCCATTTGAGAGTGGATTGGGGTGATCCTGGGAGGAGCGAATTTCGGGAGTGTGCTCCCTAAAAATAATTTTTCTCCCTTGCTTGTTTTGTAATTTTTTTACACAAACACGTTCCAAACACAACTTTTTCATAGAAACAATAACTTTTTAGTGGGCCAGCCTAATGATCAAGCCTATGGCCCTAATATTGATATGCACTTCATAGTAATGCTAAATTCTTAAAGTAAAAGTGACATTTTTCTTTATCTTTCATTTTCATCCTTAAATTTTTAACATTACCATGAACTGGCTCAGGATGTTTGAGAGTGGTTCCGACCTCATTGGATTTCATATGGAGAAAGTAGAATTTTAGATCTCACTCAAAATCCAACAAACTTATTTGTTTTTTAGGATTTCAGAATTGGGGAATTATAATGTTTCCATTGGATTTTGTCATGTACTAAGATATGGAACTCGTCAAGAGCACTGATCCCTCTATGTACCTTGATGTTAGTGACATTAGTTGTCGAAATCCTCTATCATGACCCTTCTAAAAATGTACCCATCACTCAAACAAAATCTTGACTTGACATGCTATGTTTTTTCTATCTTATGTTATTGCTTATAGGGTGATATTAATGGTAAAGATCCCAAGATAGACAATGATTTTGATGATATGTAGGTATTTGTTGTAGCATGATTTTTTTGGACGATAGAGGCTATCTAGATCTTGTTTGTTGATGTATTTTCGGTTCAGAGATGGATTGCACTCTATGCTATTTTGGTTATGCACCCTTACATGTTACATAAATCAAAACTTGTAACTTGTGGACCTGTGGTTGATGAAGATTGTAGCTACTTGATGATTGATGCTATATGGTTTAATCCATGATTTTATGTTTTTTATAACTAATTCATCATTCTACATGTTTTCTCAGAAATTAGACATTTCTCATGGCCGCAAGAGGCCCAAGCATTAGCAATAGATAATAGATTTACTCGTCTTTTCTAGTTTCTAGTAGTTTCTATAACTGCTGGTTCTTTCATATTTATTATGATATTTTTTGGAAACAATATATGACAATTTAAGTATGAAGTTTGAAGTTGGCAATTATAACTCTGGTAATAAATTAAGAATATGATGCTTTATAAAAGTTGAAACATTTTATTTCATGTTAGATATTCTTTGTTATCGTTTCGTTACTTGGTAATGGTAATGATTACAAATACAAGTTACAAATTTAGTGATCAATGATGATAAATGTTATATATTGAAGTTTGAAAGCTTGAAACTTTAAGATTGATGAATCATGAGACTCGATGTGTTGTATGTTACTAACTTGTGGACGTGGTTGATCAGGATTATAACTTCTAGATGATTGATGTTAAATGGTTCAATCCATGTTTTTTTTTTAATTTATCTAATTCATCATTTTACATTCTTTTGTTGACATATATGCATCAAAATATATACTAAATAAAAATTCGCTCCCTATTCGCTCCCAAATTAGGAGCTCTTAAAAATGTCGCTTCTCGCACTTGCTCCCTGCTTCCATACCCGCTCCCTAGTAACCTTGATACGAAATGATGCATTTCAATTTAGATGTACATTTCACAATTATTAAGATTTACTATTTAGTTATTTGACATATTGTTGAGATTTAGTTTGTTTTTGTTTTTGTTTTTAATTAAATTCTTAAATATTTTATAATTTTTATGACTTTGACGTCCCCTGTCTCCCTGAAATTTCCCTAAATTTTGGGGTTGTTTATATACATACCCCTTATGTGTATCCCCAATCCCACACTTCCCCATCTCGGAAACTCAGTAGAACATTGGTGTAAATCTTTGTGCCTTTGGTTTTAGACCGCTTTAGTTCATTTTCAAAATCATTCAATTTGACAACACTATGTCTTGAAAGAAGAATATAATGCTTCCATTCTTCCGTGAAATGATTCCCCAATCTAAGAGCATTTGCTTCCTTCCACTCTTGCCTTCACTACGGAACTGGACATGTAGCCTTAACATCTGCAAGACTAAGACACCTTGATTGTGGAGAGCTTGAATTAAGGGGCCTGAAAGTTTGGATTTTCGAGTATATCCTATCCAGGAGTCTTTACCTCTCTTGATTCTGGTACCATTGCCAATTCTCCAACCTAGCCATTTACCAACTAGAGGAAAGGATTTTATCAACGTTTATATATTATGGAGGCTCCTTTAAATACCTTCCTTTCTCTTATTAGCCAATGCTCTAAAGAGATCTCTATTATATTTCCTATCATTAATCTACCTCATACACTGTCATTGTGAATCATCCTCCATGCAATCTTTGTGAGCAAAGCCTAACCAAAATAAAAAATGCTCTTTAGATCCATTCACTTGCCTCCTTTTGATGAGCGATTTTGCTCCATTTTATGGAGGGAAATCCCTTATTTTCTTGCTTCTTAGTCCATAGAAAAGCTGGAACATTTTTTTATTTTATTTTATTTAGCATCCCTTTTAGGGTACGACCCTAACACAACTGGTAAATTGGAATGCTTTTCGACATTGATTTTACTAATGTCAACCTGCCACCTTGTGGCAATCACTTAAAATACTAATTGGTCACTCGATCTTCTATTTTCTGGTATAACCACAACCAATCAAAATACTTGTAATTATTTGGGCGCAAGTGAAGACCAAATATTTGATGCCTTTATCAAGATGAAGAGGATGAGAAGAAATAATTTGCTCTATTTTCTTTATTAAATCTTCACCCAATCCATTGAAAATATTGAAGCTTTTGAAAATTTACTTCCGTCCTTGTGGCTTTCCTATAGAGGTTTATCAATTCTTTAATTTTGACATCAGTACTGCATATAGATCTAGTACTCATCTTCCCTACTTAGAGGAAATTATTCGAGATATCTGTTGAATATACGTAAATTGTTGTGCAAGGTGTATTGTAGAATCCCTTTGCATGTGAAGGCAAGCTTTCTTTTCTTCCAACTAAGTGTGGAGTATTTTTCATTCTTGGCTAGTTTTGGTTGATACGTTAAAATTAAAACACCAGTTGGTCACACCCTATCTTCTATTTATTGGTATAACCACAACCAATCAAAATGCTTGTAATTATTTGGCTTCATTTGAAGACCCAAATATTTGATGCCTCTATTAAGAGGAAGAGGATGAGAAGAAATAATTCATTCTATTTGCTTTATTAAATCTTCACCCAATCCATTGAAAATAATTGAAGCCTTTTGAAAATTTACTTCTGTCTTTGAGGCTTTCCAATAAAGGTCCAACAATTTTTTAATTTTGACATTAGTATTGAATATGGAATATAAGGAAATTGTTGTGCAAGGTGTATTGTGGAATCCCCTTGGCATGTGAAGTTAAGCTTTATTTTCTTCTAACTAGGTGTGGAGTGTTTTGCATTTTTGGTTTTGGTTGTTAGGTTAAACTTGATTTGGTAAAAGATTCAAAGTTTTTAGGTAAACAACAGTGGTTTTGGTGGCATGTGGCTTTGTGCTTGTGAATTGCATGTAATAAAGCCTTTAAAGGCTTGGAGTACTTCATTATAATGTGCTAGGAAGTGAGCATTTAAGGTTGACTTGGCTGACTTGGCCAAGTTTGGCCAAGGGACTAATAGATCTATTAGTTGGTTTTTTTTGATTTGGGTTTTGTAGGTTAAAATATCTATGTTTGATGTGTTATTGTTGCTATAATTATTTCTCATATTGTCTTTATTTTTAATATAGTATCAAAGCCTTAGTTGAGCGCAAAATACACTAAGATAAGGATGCATGCTTTTCTACTTAGATTGGTGATTATGTAGTGGAAAATTGAGTTGCACCAGAAGAAATTGGAGCAATCTCAATGACCCCATGAGAACAAGCTAGAAAATCCCCTTGATTGTTGATTATCAAGGGACGGTCACTAGCCTTGGCGTTGTTGAAGCCTTGACACAAAGGAAAAAGTTTGAGCCCTAGTGAGACATGTTAGGTGTAGGCACATGCAAAATGGTTTGAATAGCTGACTCAAGATATTTCATTAGGATATGATTCCCTGACGTATGCCTGTGTGAATATGAATATGCAAGGATCAATGTGGGAGCAACAACAATGAGAGAATCACATCCTAACTACTACTGATGTCGGGCCACAAAAAGAGAGAACACTGGACAAAACCTTTTTGAACATTTCCCAGTTGAGGAGACTAGAAAAATCTCATGAAGCCGAGATTAGAAATGACATTGATGAGCTCCATTGGGTTTAAGGGCCCTGTTGCTGGCATATTTGGTTGGGAAGAATTGCACTAAGGTCGTGGAGGCTGGGGCTATCAAGGGACTAGTGGATATTCTCATGGAATGGGATGCAGGCATGGACGAGTTGTGTCTTTGCCACTTGGAGTTGCTTTTGCGGTGTGTGGAGGGCTAGACAACCATTATTGATCATGCACTAGCGAGTCATGTTATTGTGAAGTAGATTGAGAACGTGTTGGTGTTGGGGATGAAGAAAGTTGAGTTTCCTACGAGGAAGTGGTCAACATGCTTTCCATGCTTCCATTGGATGAAGTGACAGAGAAAATTCAATAGGGTAGTGGAGTACCATGGTGGGCTTTTTGTGGAGCCAAAACTCGGAGGTCGAAGAAGGAGAGCCGAGGTAATCAATAGACTAATAACAAATGAATGGGTTTTGTGGCTGATTTGCATAGTGGATAGATTCATGGAAGGCCAACCATGGGGGATGGTCAAGATCTTAAAAGGCATGTGGTATTGGGAAAAGAAAAATGTCTAGGAGTAGTTCATGGAACATGGCTATGCTGTAGTTAGATTGGTTAGGATTGGTGCCTATGGAAGTGATCCAGGGCATTGTTGTGGTGTGCAGGTCTGTAGGGAGAGTAGCCACAATTGCTAGTTGTAAGCGATTGAGGTTAAAGAAATGTCAAAGTGTGAGGATGGTGACTTAAGTGTTGGGATAACAATAATGGAAAAATAAATAATTACTATATTGGAGTTGAAAATTTATTTGCATGTAAATGAGAATACGACTATGAAACCCGGTTAGGCAAGCGTACCCTTGGTAAATTACTAGTAAAGTTTGGACATATGCCTAAGTTATAGGGGCACATGTCGAATTCTCAAATACCCTGATTTTAAAGTTTGAGGGGGGTAGGCCCTAGAGGTGAGTGGTGCTAGCTCACTTGGTAGGTTTGATCATATATGATCTTGGGAAACCACAAATCAAGTTTAAAGGTGGGGAATGTTAGGTTAAATTCATCTTAGTAAAAGAGTCAAGTTGTTAGGTCAATAATGGTGGTTTCTGACACATGGCTTTGGTAGCATGTGGTTTTTTTCCCATGGATTTATTGATTTATGATAGCATCGAATGTGCTATAGCCATGAAAATTGGTGGAGAGGCTGAGGCACATAAGATCTCCAAGACCTAGAAATCGTTTGGGGAAATTCCAACCGGTTGGAGAGATATTAAAATAATTAATATTTTTAATGGGGTTTCTAAATCTAAACTTAGAAAAAATAAAATATTAATGGGTATTAATATAAAACTGACTGAGAATGTTCTAAATGATATGGATCAAGCCAAATCTAATCTTAGTAGTTGATTAGAGACTTAATATCGGTCGTTGAAGACTCAACAGGAAAAACATAAGAGGAGGCTTAAGGGTCAGTTGGAGACACACCGAGATTGATAAGTCAGTTCGATTTTCTGGAGCGGGCTTTTGCTAAGAGAATCGAACTAGTGATATGTTGCAGCGAGGGGCAATTCGACACGTGGCTGATAATACATAGCAGAGAGGAAGAGATAATGCCAAAGAGACAATGCAGAGCTTGGGAAGGCTGACACAGAGGCAGTTGGGACTGACGCAGAGGCTGAGGAGGCTAGGGTGGTTGACACAGAAAGCCAAGAGGCTAACGCAAAGGCACTGATAGCTGTGTAAAGGCTAGTAGAGCTGACGCAGGGCCATGAGGAAACACTACAGATTTTCGTGAGGCAAACTGGAGGTGGGAGGGTGACAGTGCCTAGCAGAGTGACACAGAGCGGTGGAGAAGCGTGGAGCATCTTTTGTTGTCTAGCTAAGGAGCTTTCATAGTTGTTGTGGGATCGATCATCCGATGGTTGATCAACCATGTTGACTACTACATGTCAACTACCCATAGTAGTACACCCCCTTTTTTTGCAAAAGGAATAATGCTTAATCGACATGTCCGTGCCATTTGACAGTCGTCATTGACCTGATCATGTTATGTTGTAAACTCAGTCTGCATGTGTAAATTGTAAATAATCTTAGCAGATCTGAGTCATGTATGTAAATTGCCTAGGTAAATCTAATTTTCTAGTGATAATCTATGTTCCGAAAGGTTTTTTGTCTCACCGATCCATGATCGGTAGAGTTCTCCTTCAGTCTAACCCCAAAGCCGGAATGGATTTTGTCATTAGAATTTTCGGGGAATCCTAGTATGCTTCGAGTTTATGTAAAAGTAATTTGTAAATAATTCTAACTATTTGGTTAGGTTATTACAAATTGCTTGATCCGCTAGATTATAGTTGTGTCACAGAACTGGATGCTCTATGAGAGTCTATGTCAAAAGGGTTTTCCCCCTTGAGATGTAAAATTGTAAAAGTTATGATGTAAAGTGTCTTGAGAGTTAGAAAATGTTTTAATTCCCTTCTAAGTCCTAAGTCCTAGGTCCTAGGTGATTTTTCCAAAGACTAAGTTCGAGGATCCCATAAAAATAATAAAAAAATAAAAATAAAAATTAAAAATATAAAATAAATAAAACAAAATAAAAAATAAAATAAATAAATTTAAAAATAAATTAAAAAAATAAATAAAAAATTGAAAATAATATAAAATAATAAATTAATAATAAGTCAATTTTGAGAAAATAAATGCAAGATTATAATTTTTAATATATTAAAATGCATTTAAAATTTCAACGGATGAGAATGAAAGGGATTTTGATCTTCATCGACGGTCGAGATTAGTTTGACATGGATTACTCGAACTAGCCGTTGGGAATTTTTCCTTTAAATAGGTTGTTAGGAGTCGTTTGAGATGATTCGATCTGTGAGTCTTGTGCTGAAGAAATCTCTCTGTCTTGTGCAATAAAAAAAGACTTTGGGGTTGAAATCTTGCTGGTGTTACTCTCCTGAAATGTTGTAAGCTGCTTCATTTTCTGCATAAATTTATTTTCAACCATTAGTAATAGCTTGGTGAAGAGTGATGTTGAACATAGGTATTTTGTTTACTCACTAGGGTTTGAATGGTAATAAACGTTCTGAAAATAATGGCAGGTATCTCCATTGGATTTGGATTTTACCACTTTTTTTCTCTCTTTATTGATAATTGAAGTGAGCTGTGCAGGAAAATATAGATTGTAAGGATCAACATGCGTTTGGGGAAGTTCTCGGCTGAACCAGCCAACTCCTGAAAAGCATTCTCTTGAAGAGCCCAACTAGTTTGATTCTGGGTCTATCATTTAAATTTAGCTTTTGAATGCATGAGAGATTTCTGAAGTACGTCATAGTAAATCTGAAATTATGAAAATATTGTTGTGGATTACTGACAAATCTGGCTACTTAGAGTCGTTAATCTGTAAATATTGTAATTAATTTGTAGGGTTTTAGTTTTTGCATATATTATTTTTGGGTATTTTTGCTTTCGTTGTTACAGGTTTTAGAGCTGAGGATATAACCTTTTCCTGAAGCCAGATCTAGGCCCTGGAGGGTAAGATCTGGGCTCACAACCGGTTCTTACAGGGGCACTGTTTTGCTGTATAAGGGTTTCAAATTCAACCACTGTCAAATTTGGAAATTTGTTTCAGGGTTTTGATGCAAAGGGATTTAAATTTTCTTTCAGTTTTCAGAAGGAGCTCAAGGCTGCACAAGCCATACCACTTATGCGTGAATCCATTTTTTCTGATTTCGTTGGCCATTCCAGCTTCCACGCACACCGTCCATACTGCCTTCAATATCTTAATCAGATGCATTGTCTGCGTGTCTTCCATTTTTCACACACTCCAGGTTGTTTATCCACATAAAGAAATCCAAATCCATCAGCCCCTCTGCTATCATTAGACCTGCGCTGTCCGATTTCCTCTGTCTAGCTTCTGCTCCTGCATTTTTCACCATCTACGTCCCACGCAAACCTGCCCTTTGAAACCCTCAGCTATCACCACTGCTTGCTCATTGTCTCTCCGTTATTCATCGTAGCCACCTCCTTTCATCCCCACCTGCAAAACAAACGCTCCAAATCTTCATACTTCTTTCCCTCAAACCCTCACGCAACAAATTTGTTTTCCTCCTACGCAGTTGAGTTTTCAAAATCCATTACGCTGCTCCAGCTCCCTAACTCCTTCGCGCTGCTGCCATTTCTCATGTTGTCCCTTACACGTCTGCCTTCAACAATCTGCAGCTACCTCACACATGCTCGCAACACCTCAAATATGCGTATGCTACCCAGCATTTCCCTTAAACCTGCGTGAAACCTTTCTGCCACCTGATATGCTGCCTTGGGTAGCTGCTTCCTGTGCGTTCTCTTCTTGCCGTCTAGAACCTGTTTACATAGCACATAAAAGCTCAAGTATTTCGATTCTTTTTTTTCTTTTTTTGGTAAGTTAGTGTTTCATGATTCAGCTTAGGGTTGGCTTTTGTTTTAGATTTTAGAGTTAAAATTTTATTCTAAGTAAACACTTTCGACTTTATTTCTTTTTAGTTAGAGCTTAATTCATATCTAAGTTCATTAAAGTTAGCATTAGATTATAGATTAAAGTTCAAGTTTTATGTTTGGGGTTTAGCCATTAGCTCATTCTAGTTTTAGATTTATTAAATTTTAGTTTTAGTTTTAGTTTTTTTGATTAATTTTAGTTTAGGTTTAATTATATTTAGTTTAGTTTAGTTTAGTTTTATTTGAAAATCATTAAAAAAAAAAATCTCAAAAAGCATAAAAAAGTAATTCTTAGACTTTTTTTGTTTGTTTTATAATTTTAGATTTTTGTTTAGATTTAAGTTTTATTTATTTAGACTTTAGTTTTTGCTTAGTTTAGTTTAGTTTTAATTTATAAATATAAAAATATAAAGAAAAAACATAAAAAATTTCTAAAAAAAGACTAATGAAAAATTACAAATTCTTTTTAAAGTCTTTTCTCTGTTGTGGTATAGTTAAATGTGCTTAAATGTTTATATCTGGAGATTAACTATTTGAATCTGGTCAGCATTTAAATTTCGTGGTTGCTTAAAGCATTTAATCTTTTAAATTTAAATTACTGGAATATTGTTAAGGCATTGTGCATTTATTGATTATCTCGCATTTGGCAAAATTCATCTTTGCTTGGGTTATTTGATGATAAATGATGGTTTTACAAGGTTCATACTTTTGTAACATTTAATAAATAATCATTTAATCATTAACTCCATAAGAAACTAGTACATTAATTTCTAAATCAATCAAGTGCTAATTTGCCTCGCTGTGTCTCCCAACCCAACTGATCCACAGTTGGTCATCCTTTATCCCATAGGGTCTACCCCCTTTAGCCGCGGGAGATGGTTTAAACAGAGAGATCAGGGATCAGGGTGACAACCCCCAGTCTGAGCGTTGTCGTGACAATCTGTGCGACAACAAGCCAAAATATTTGTCTTCGAGGAGAGGTACTACTGCAAAGGAAATTCTCTATGGCTGAGCCATTTCTGGCACCCTAGTTGTATTAAAAAACTGCATAATAATAAAACCCTCATATCTGCTGCATCGATTTCCCCTCTTTGGGTTTTTCCGGGGACGATTGTCCAAAAATAAATGTATTCCTTGTGTGTTTGTCTCAGTTATTTCA
Organism: Pinus taeda; assembly: GCA_000404065.3. NCBI lineage: Eukaryota > Viridiplantae > Streptophyta > Pinopsida > Pinales > Pinaceae > Pinus > Pinus taeda. The sequence continues at coordinate 78,534 of APFE031504876.1, read as the reverse complement.
GTTGCTCATCTGTATATGAGTTAAGGCTGCATTTATGTTTATTTTAATATTTATATTTATAAATAACTTGTTAATGGAATGAACAAGTAGGAGAAATTAAACCAGATAATGCAGTAGGGATTTCTAACGTGTCAGAGTTAGAAATTTCAACATGGTATTAGAGCGATTGCAGATCACAGGAGAACTAAAGACATTTGCAGGAGAAATCTGAAAAATTTGCAGTAAAAGCAGCTGTCTCGAGAGACGACGTTGTTCTAGAGCTAAAGCAACAAGAGGAGAGGTGACGCAGTGCTTAGAGGGTGACGCAGAGGCTCACGCAGAGCTTGCGTCACCATTTCGAGTCAGGAGAGGGGTCAGTGCAGAGGTAAATTGGGGCAGATCAGACCTATGCAGTGCCCGATCATCTTTCTTTGCCAGGAAGGATCGATGTTGTGGGCAGGAGTAGATTTTGCCTTTGCCGGGATTATGCAGAGCCTGAAAGGCTCAGATTCTTCAGTTGCCGAGGCTTGGGGAGCTGTGGGTGGATTGTGATTGAGAAGCTGGTGGGGTGCTAGTTCTGTCAAAACATAAAAATACCTAAGGAGACGAAACCAAGGTAGAGAGAGTTGCTACCTTGATGGATTTCTAGCAAAGAAATTTAGATCCGAGTTGCAGTTGTAAGGAGGATTGGAGAGGAGCTGTTCGACAACTGGCCAGAGAATTTCCAGGAGGGAAATCAAGACTTAGAGCGAGATTTCCAGGAGGGAAGTCAAATCTCAGAGGGAGTCTAGAAGAGGAGCTGAAATCGTAGTGAATGGACTGAGGGATTGGGACATGTTGGATGGGGCTTCCAACTTTTTCATCTGGAAGGCCAACATCCTGGTAGTCCTGGATCGACATCACATCATGGACTTTGCCTTGAGAGCCATGGCTATCCTAGTCGACCCAACTGAGAATGAGAAGTATGATGATGCAATGGCGAGGGTGAAGTGCATGATCCTAGACGGAAGATGCTATTGGAGAATCAACTGTGGTCGTATCAGATGCAGAAGGGAGAGCTTAATGATCCATTCCTTCTCAGGTTGCAAGATATTCACGACCAGCTTACTTCCGTGGGGTCTACACTGGATCCAAAATTTATGGTCAAGACTGCCCTAATTGCAGTCTCCGAGGAGTGGGAGAAATTTGTCTAAAGTATTTTGGGCAGGGTTACTCTTCTAGGTTGGGAGGAGATGTGGGTAGCTCTTCGCCAATAAGAGATTAGGAGGTTGACCAAGGCAGAGAGTAGTGCAAGGGAAGTCGAATCAAGAAAGAGGAGGAGGAGGATGCGACTCTAGCATCTGTAGGACAACAAGGGAAGAGGAAGAAGAAGGATATCTCCAAGGTGAAGTGCTTCCACTGTGGGGAGTTGAGACATTATGCATCTCAGTGTCCCAGGAAAAAACAAGGGAGAGGCTTCTGATTCTAAGGCAGCTCTAGCTAAGGTAGAGAAAGAGGTCGAGACTGATGACGACTGTGCCATGAGTGCACATGCACCTCTAGAGAAGAGGTGGGGAGACATCGACTTGTAGTTAGGAGGAATACATACTAGGGGTAGCATCCTTGAGGTGCCCAAACTCATGAATCATATCCAGCTACGGGAGCCATTAACGATAGTAGCAGGATGACAGGGTCGATTGTTATCTTTTAGTAAAGGATAACATTGATCGTCAACAACTCAAGGGTGTGTACAAGATTGATTGTTCTTGTGGGAAGAGTTATATTGGGGAAACGGGTCGGTCTATGAAAATAAGACTAAAAGAACACGCGGCTCATATAAAGAATGAGAGATCCTGTACATCAGCGCTTACAGAACACTCATCCAAAACGAAACATCATGTGTGTTTGGAAGACGTTAAAATAATTGCAAGAGAGGATAATTATCATAAAAGAAAAATCAGAGAGGCCATCGAAATTATGAAATTTCCCCAAAACCTCAACAGGGACAACAGGAGTGAAATTAGCGAAAATTAGCGTCCCTTGATCAAGCAAATAAACCCCTCAAGTCCTTTGGAAGCTTAGTAGGTTTTCAAAAGTAACTAAATTTTTTATCAAAATTAACTAAAAGTTTTATCAAGATTAAATAATTTTTTTTTATTATC
>APFE031504876.1:55276-66913 GCA_000404065.3 Pinus taeda | reverse complement strand
TTTAGTTAATTTTGATAAATTTTTTTAGTTAATTGTTAGTTAATTTTGATAAAATTTTTAGTTAATTTTGAAAACCTACTAAGCTTCCCAAGGACTTGAGGGGTTTATTTGCTTGATCAAGGGATGCCAATTTTCGCTAATTTCACTCCCGTTGTCCCTGTTGAGGTTCTGGGGAAATTTCATAATTTCGATGGCCTCTCTGATTTTTCTTTTATGATAATTATCCTCTCTTGCAATTATTTTAGCATCTTCCAAACACACATGATGTTTCATTTTGGATGAGTGTTCTGTAAGCGCTGATGTATGGGATCTCTTATTCTTTATATCAGCTGCGTGTTCTTTTAGTCTTATTTTCAGAGACCGACCCGTTTCCCCAATATAACTCTTGCCACAAGAGCAATCAATCTTGTACACACCCTTGAGTTGTTGACGATCAATGTTATCCTTTACTGAAAGATAACACCCGACCCCTGTCATCCTTTACTGAAAGAATAGACTCATGAAACTTGACTTGAATATCTTGCAAAGTTTGCTTCATCCAGAGAACTTGAGTACAACAAGCTACTACCGTGATATATTCTGCTTCCCCTGTGGTAACAAGATTGAAGACTTCTTTTTACTTAACCATGAAACAAGACAACCACCTAGATAGAATGATGCTCCATTGGAACTCTTTCGATCATCAACACTTCTTTACCAATCTGCATCTCTATAAGCTTGGATAACTAGATCATTTCCTTTGGGATACCATAAACCATATTCTACCGTGCCCTTGAGATATTGAAGAATTATTTTGACAACAATAATATGAGATTCTTTTGGTGTTGCTTGGCATCTTGCTACTTGTCCAATTGCATGCATTAGGTTTGGCCGAGAAACTATCACATATAGAAGACTGCCAATCATAGATCTGTACAACCTCTTGTCCACATCCTTTGATGAATCTTCTAAACTTAACTTGCAACCTATTACCATTGAGGTAAGGACATGCTTGCAATCTTCCATCTTGAATTTCTTGAGGATTTCCTTGATGTACTTGGTTTGATATATAAATATTCCTTTATCTAGCAGAGATATCTGAAGCCTTGAAAAGTATGCCAGCTCGCCAAGTAGAGAAATTTCAAACTCACTTTGCATCTTTGTGGCAAAGTTTTTACTTAATATGTCATCATTGCTTCCAAATATTATATCGTCCACATATACCTCGATAATTGTTAGGCTATCTTGATCCACTTTCACATCGAGATTGTTGTTGGCGCTTCCTTGTCACAGTGTTGCTGAAATGCTTTTGACGTGAATTCTCCACCATTATCTGATCTCAGACATTTGATCTTCAAATTAGTTTCAGTTTTGACCACCTCCTTGTAGATTTTGAAACATTCGAATGCCTCAGATTTTTTCTTTAAGAAATTGACGGATTTCATTCTGGTGTAATCATCTATCATTACACCAAAGCACCACCCCAGAATGGAGTTGTTGAAAGAAAAAACAGAAACGTACAAGAATGGCCAGAACAATGTTAAATGACTCAAAATTGGATGATCAATTATGGGTTCAAGCAATCTATACAACCGTATTCATTATAAACAGAGGTCTCCTTAAGAACAATTTTAACATGACTCTGTACGAACTATGGAAAAGAAGACCGTCTTATGTCAAATACTTCAAAATATTTGGAAATAAATGCTACATCAAAAGAGAAGACCAAAAAATGGGCAAGTTCGATTCCCGTGTTGGTTATTCACGCAAAAGAAAGGCTTATAGATGCTACAATCTGAGGTGAAAACAAATAGTTGAAAGCATAAATGTTACTATTGACGAAGATTGTGTTCTAAAGGATAACAATGAGATTGTCACTGAGGGGCTTGAGGTAGAATCTATGAAGGATGAAGAAGAAGCTCCAGAACAAGACCAATCAAATAGGGAAACAACAATCAACTAAGAGATAACAAGAAATGATTAGCAAGATGTACAAGAAACTTCTCCAAAAGTTTTAAAAGAATGGTCTCAGAAGAATCATCCGTCAAATCAAATCATCAAAAACATAAATGTAGGAATTAGAATCAGAAGTTGACAACTTCGTTCATCACAACAAGCCCACCTTGCTCTTTTAGCAGCGTTTGAGCCTAGTAATTTTGAGGAAGCTAGCCAAGATGAACAATAGGTAGCAGCTATGAATGGAGAATTGGATCAAATTGAGAAGAACGACATTTGGGAATTGGTTCCATAACCAAAGGATAAAAATGTTATTGGAACTAAATGGGTCTTAAGAAACAAATTGAATGAGGACAGACAGGTTACCAGGAATAAGGCAAGATTAGTCTGCAAAGGATATGCACAAGTAGAAGGAATTGATTATGAAGAAACATTTTCTCCCATTGCTAGAATGGAAGCTATCAGGATGTTTCTCGCTTATGCATGCTTGATAGAAATCAAGGTGGACCAAATGGATGTTAAGTCAGTATTTCTAAATGGTGAATTGGAAGAAGAAATTTAGATTGAACAACTCGAAGGTTTTCCTGCTATCTGAGAAGGAAGACTACGTTTGCAGATTAAAGAAGGCACTATATAGTCTCAAACAAACTCCTAGAGATTGGTATGCTCGTCTTGATGGATATCTCCATCAACAAGGATTCAAGAAAGGAAGCACTGACAACAATCTCTATGTGAAAGTGGATCAAGATAACCTAACAATTATCGAGGTATATGTGGATGATATAATCTTTGGAAGCAATGATGACAGATTAAGTAAAAACGGCTTTGACAGGTTCTCCCAAACCTTACAATGTATTTGTTGTTTCATAAAAACGCTGAAAGTATGCAACATATCTTCATCTTCCTTCATTCTGAGTTGCTCAATTTTTTCCCTGAAAATTTGAAGCTTTGCTTCTTTCACCTGTGAGTCACCTTCATATATATTCTCAAGTTTGCCCCATACCTCTTTAGCAGTTTTGCAACTCAATACCTCAATATACACAGATTCAATAAGCCCACTGATAATAATATCTTTAGCCTTTGCATCATATACCATATTTTTCTTACCTTGTTCATCCGGGGTCGATGTGAAGCATTTTTCAATGATTTTTCCATAGTTCGTATCCTTGTGCCATCAAATGAACCTGCATTCTTCCACTCCAAAGTGCATAGTTATTCCATTGAACAAAGGAACTCTATTCTTGGTGTGTTCCATGATCTCTTTCCAGTTGTTAGACTACTATTGAAGGAACCAAACTCGGATCCCAATTGTTGGAAATACTTAGAGAGGGGGCAGGGGGTGAATCGATATTCCTTAGCAATTAACACTTTTAAATCTTTTCAGAGCATTAGTTAATCTTCAATTATTATTAATGTTTATCTAGTAACAACAGTAAACAAAATAACACAATAGGCACAATAATTTTAGGTGGAAAACACCTTCCAAGTCAATACCACTGAATGTTTTTCTAATAAATTCTTTAATCTTCAGCCCCAACTGAAATGAAAGTTACAATTTCCTAGAATTCTAGAAGAGCATTCTTCTCCAACTCCCATTGGAAGGACGCCCCAATATCCTGGTTTCTTCAGTAGTCAACTGAATAGATGCCCCAACATCCTAGACCAACCTACCACCCTGAAGTGTTCACAGACTCTAACCTATAGGTGACTTCATGTACCTGCCTAGCACCTCCCTACCACCCTATAATGATCAGAAGTGAGAGAAGAGTGTGGGCTCCCATACTAGGGACAATGATCCACGATGCAATATGATTCACAATGATTTTCTTGTACTTGACCTAACACCCAGTTACACTATGACTTGCAATCCAACCATGACATCATCCCAATAGTGACTCCTATACCTCCCAACAATGCCTCTTCGACTCTAGGCAGATTGACTGTTTTACAATAATGACTCTTTCAGTGATGACTCTTTTTTCCAAGTTTACAATGATGGCTGTTTTACAACACTCTCTTTTTGACAAAACCTGACACTTTACTCGACATTGCTTCTTGGATCACTTGCAGCTACTGAGGTATTTGTTGGCATTATGTTTCTGGTGTGGTTATAGGTTACAGATGTTGTACTTGATGGAAACACCCATGGCAAGGGCTCTCAATATGATGAAAATAAAGAAGTACGCAGGAGAACAATTCAGAAGATGCGTACCCGCAGGTATGCTGTGCAGGGACCGTGTCCAGGCACGCAGGTTACCCATTCATGAGGTGCGTACCCCCAGTGCACTCACTTCAAGGCAGTAAAGCGCACACGTGGGGTTCCTTATGTTTAACCCTTGGTATTTAGCCGACGGTATTGTGTTATCATGGTTATGGTTATTGAGCCCCATGATCCTTGATTTGAGGAAGAGCTTGCCTATATAAACCAAAGGAGATCATTTGGCTTAGTATGCTTTTGGGTTGAATATCTTAAGATCTGAAATATTTGGGTTATTGTTTCAAAAAGCTTGATCTATATGAAAGTGAAGTGGAAGGCGAATATGTAAAGGGTGATCTCCCGAGCGCTTGATCAGATCTGGGCATCTGTCTAACTGTAGCACACTGGTGATCTGTAAATCCAGCCCTAATCTGATGTATGCTGGTGTTTAACAGTGCCTCTGCGTAGGTACGTAGAGCAGAAGAAGGATAAGTGCGTGGGTACGCAGGGGCCACAAAGGCGAAGTGCGTGGGTACGCATAGGCGACGAAGGAGTAGTGCGTGGGTACGCAGAGCGACGGTGTTTCAGGTGCGTACGCACAGAAACAGTACGTGGCGCGATAGTGTCTTTGGGTGCGTGCCTTCAGTGAAGTACGCGACGCGATAGTGTATTTGGGTGCGTACTGTACGCAACGCAGTAGAAGAAGCAGTGCGTGGTAACGCAGTGCAGCAGAAGGAGCTCTGCGGGTATACGCAGAGAAGCAGAGGGTGAAGTGCGTAGCGACGTAGGCCAGTGAAAGGAAAACTGCGTATCTGACTTAAGATCTTCTGTTGACTGAATTTTTCTGCTGATAAAGTGTTCTGGGTTCAGTTCTGTTATTTTGATCTGGTTACTGCAGTTGATTGTATTTTATATGTACTTGATGATCATTTGATGTATATGGATCCAGTTTGAAAATTTATGAAAAGTGGTCCTTGAAAATAAGTAGGGGGTTGTAGCTCCCTTCCAGGAGAGACTGGAAAACGAGAGAGAGTTGTAGCTCTCTGCAGGTTGCAGCCTGCGTACTGGTAAAGGACTGCACCACTACAAGACCATTGTAAAAGGAGTTTCTAATTTAAAAGAAGATAGAGACATATTGCAGCAGGTGGTTTTCACCCACATTGGGTTTCCACCTTATATCTGGTGTTCTTTGATGTGATTGTCTGTTTTTCTTGTTCATGCTCATTATTTTATGGTACTGATATGCAAAAGTAATTCAAAGTGTAAATAAGGAAGATTTGGTAAAAGAGCTAGATAATACTGATTCACCCCCCCTCTCAGTATTATTTTCAACAGTATTGTTGTGCTTGCTTCAAGTAATGGTACTTTGACATTGCATGTCCTTCTATTATGTGTCCGAGTTGTTCTAAAGTGTCATCCTTCATGCACATGCATTAACAAGCAAGAGTCAAACAAATACAAAACAATATACTTACGTTGTCCTGGAAAAGCATATGTCAGAGATGATACTCAAAATTCAAATGAAAACACTAATCATACATACCTTGCTGTAGCAGACTTACCCTTGACTGTTGATGTGTGGTCCTTACTGCAGTGATCCTTGAATGCATAATTTTTCTTGCCTTATAGGAGCTCGATATTGAATCTGTTGTATCTATGTAATTTCGGATCTCCAAGGTCTAAAAGTTCGCTTTGTGGTAGCCCTCTGAGTCCTCTTTCCAACCCCATAGGTTTGATCGAGATTGGATTCTTCAAGAAATCGTTATGCCCAATCTCCAATGATGACCTGGTTAGAGACTAGTCTAGTAGAGAGAACTTGTACAAAGTGCCACATGTCACGGTTTTGACCTTCAGCCCTAGAAGCAATACCCAACAAACTAAAGTCTGTCATTTTTCTGTCATTGTTTATAAAATTTGAATCCAATGCTCAGAGAGAAAGTTACGATGATTTTCCTGAGGTCCTCTGTTTGACATGGATTCGGGAGCCTGCAAAAAACCTAACTTCCTCAGACCATACCTTCGAAAATATAGCGAACCAAGATCTGAATTTCGGTCACAAGGTTCATCAATATTTCGGCTCAAATGGGTTTTAATTTCAGCTTCTGAAGCTTCATAGAAAAAAAATTCATAGCGAAAATGCCACAATGATTTGTTTGAAGTAGTGAAATCTTAGAATCCAAGGCACTAAACTTGCTTCAAAACATACCTTCAAACTTGGTCATAATTTTGTACCCTAACCAGACCTCATCGAAATCTTAAATCCCTGCAACGGATCCTGCGTTAGAAGCTCAGGAGGGCCGAAAATTACAGAGGTCTTCTCACATGATAGTTTGTTGAAAAGTGCTTGCTAGAGGAGGATATGAGGGTCACTATTTATATAAATGTCTTGAGTTGAGAGGGTCCTCAACAAGTGAACGTTGGAGGAATTTTAGGAGCTTAAAACATTATTAATTATTGACTATTCAATGATCACAACCAATGATGAGTGCCATGCCACAACCCCATGGGGTTTTTGCCGACTAACGAGGGTTACTAACTTCAAACACAAATAAATCTCAAACCGTGAAGAGCTACGTGGCATGCCATATATCAATGGAAACATCTCGACAAATGGAATCCATCTATAATATACTTGACTCAGAATAGAGTAATTTGTCAAGTCAAAATTCCCATGCAAGATCAGGGTAACCCGTGATGCTGCTTGGGTTGACATCAATTACAACCACTGATCAACAAGTGGGGGAGGGAGTTTAGTAGTGTGAGTTAGTGAGCAGTGGGCAGTGTGAGAATCGAGCAATGTGAGCAAGGAGAAGGGAGATTTTATGCAATAGAAGTATCGAGCAATGAATGAATAACAATGATAGTAGCGAGCAACCAATAGCTTGAGTAGGGAGCAACGATAACCTAAGCAACAAAGAGCAGTGGTAAGTATCGAGTAGCGGGGAGCAATGCTAACTCTAAGCAGGAAGAAGCGGTAGCTTGAGCAATGATAGGAGCAACGATACCTCATCGAGCAGTGATATACTCGAGATATGAAGTAAGTTTGGCCCAGTTTTCTAAGGGGACAGGGGGCTACAACCACAGGTAAGGGTTATGCTTTCTCCTACCAAGAGTGTTTATGTGGGACTACAACACAGAATTGCAAGAACATGTTGCCTCATTTTTCTCTGTGTATTTTTTGAAATAGAAATTTTAATGTTTACTACTTGTTGGGGTTGAAGAAATAATTTTGAGCTGCAAATAGAGGGATTAGACAACATCAAAATGTCATTTAAAGCCATGTCCATGCCTGAAGTGGGTCAAGGCAGTTTTAAAATAGGGGATTCTAGTCCTGTTGCTAGTAAAAACCAATTTTCAGTGGAAAACATATCCCCTCACAATCTTGGATTAGTAAATTGGTGTTCAAACTGTTGTGAGGCGGTGAAAATGCCTATAGAGTTTCAACAGGTTAACACAAACAACTCAACCGATAAGTGGATCTTTGTAAATGAGAAACAATATTTGGGGATATTAAAGCAGAGGCAAGCTAGGAAGAGGAAACAGTTGTAGGAAAACAGACTCATCATGATCTTACCAAAAGTAACAAAAAACAACATTTGGGAAGCAACTATAAGGGGCCTTTCAATAGTGAAACAAATTAACCAGGGAGGTAACGAAGGAAAAAAGGAGGAGGCACTCTCTTCCCAAGAAACATACAAGACAAAACAAATCAGAATTGAAACCTTTGCATTAAACAAAGGGAAGACTAAGGATGGGCATCAAAGCAACAAAGACTTCTACAATACCACAACCTCACCTTTAGTATGGTCTCAAGAACTAGATGTGAATGAGCTCATGATCGTGAAAAAGAAGTTTGAAAATTTAGAGGAAAAGATACATCAAGAAGACAACCAGATAAAAAATAAAATCACATAAGCTAAGGGGAGGATTGAAAGAGAGAACAATTTGTTAAAAGAATAGGTAATAAGCCTACAAAACAAAATGGAGAAAGCGCAACAAGAGCTAATCAACTTAAAGCAACAAACATAACAAACAAAAGAAATAGAAAAAACCGACAAGAGCCAATGAGAGCGACTAGCACAATTTAGATGGAAAAGTTCTAGTGGGTAATGGTAGACATGGAAATTAGAGAAAAAAGCTAATGGAACAAATAAAAGAGGCTAAATCTTGGGCCCAGGTGGAAAAGTACCGATAGGTGAAAAAAAGGAAATAATAGAAAAACAAATCAAGAGAAAAATGAGAGAGGAAAGGGACAGAGATGAAAAATCGACAAATACCATAATCAAAGGTTTAAAAGACTTTGGGGAAAAAGAGAGAAAAAATTTTCTAGCAAGGGATTTTCTCAAGGAGGAGTTACATTGGATATGCGTGATTCAATAGGAAAGATTATGGGAGTAGGAGTAGGAAGGGATGACACGTTAGATTTACTTTAAGATGGATGGAGGATAAGGCAAGAATATTAAAGAATAGAGGGTTACTTAAAGGCACTCGTATCTACCTAGATGAAGAGTTAACACTTGTCCAATAAGAAGAAAGGAGGAAAGAATGGGAGAAAGTAAAGTTAGTGAGAGAGGCAAGAAAGTGGGCATGGTTGAAAAACGGGAAAGGCCAAGTCATTGATAGAGTAACACACAATAAATAGGGATTTAGGGCCCCAAAGGAGTACCTAGACATGGTAAATTGGAATCGCAGAGGTTATCCATGGAGAAGGGGACCGGGTTTGGGGCCCATAGCTGAGGGTAAAGACATTATTTGTCTTATGGAAACACACAAACAAAATGGATGGAGAATTCCATACTTCAAAGGATACACTAAAATCTCTGTTTGGAATGAAGAAACAAAGTCAGGTAAAGGACATAGAGGAATAACAATCCTAATAAAAGAAATATGGAACAAAATTATAAAATTAGAGAAAGAAGACCCAAATAAACAATTTATATGGCTGAAAATAACAGAGATGAAAGCAACAATATGGCTGAATGCTTGTTATTTTTCTCCAAAAAGCTCAAAATTCTACAAAAAAAGAACCTAGATATTGAAGACCCATATGCAACATTGAAAAAAGATATTTCAAACTTTAGTACGAAGGGAGAAATAATCATAAATGGTGATTTTAATGTTAGAACATCAAAAAATCAATCTATTCAGTTGGGTAGTGAAATGGGAGAGGATAAAAATCCGCTATGGCTTAGAGAGAATGAAGAGCACCCTTGGAGGAGGACATTGCAAGATGGGAAAGGGAAGGTTTCACACTTTGGAGCATAACTATTAGGCCTTTGTAGCCTAAATGACATGGTGTTAAGTTATGGTATGTTCTATGCTTAGTGAAATTTACTTCAATTTCTTCTTATTAGCCCAATGTCAATTTCATTGTTTAGCAATCATATTAACATAAAGTAAAATGATGATAGAACATAAATAAATCGACAGAAGACAAGCCAAGACAAGAGACACCAGATGTGGCAGCTAGCCAAGGACAAACCCCAATGTGGGGAAACCCTTTGATTAATTCTTTAATCTTCAATAATTCAGCAGAGAGAGAGAAATAGTACAGATATACAATTCTGTAATTTTATGACAACAACAACAAAACCCTAACTAGCAATGTCAAAGTTGGTCAAACAAGTCAGAATTGACCTCCAATCAGCTTGGTCAATATCCCAATCAACTCGGCCTCCAACAGCAAGAATAGGCAGCCCAAAATAGTCCGAAAACTCAGTCAAACAAAGGTCAACAGAAGTCAACTTGTAGCCAACAATTAGGGTAGGCAACGTTGGTCAAACCTGAGGTCATATCACCTCAGTTTGTGTGCCAAAATATGTGGCTGGCCAAGGAGAAGCAGCCACACCAAATCTGTAGTCCAAGAAGAGTCCATGCTGGTCAACGCTAGTCAAAGTGTCTTTCTGTAGCCCTAGTCAAACTCGGTCAACACAGCGCTAGCAAGAAATCACTTCGTGCTTCCACACGTGTGAGAGAGATGCTTCTCCTAGATGTGTACCCAATCAAAGAAGGAGAGAGAAGAATGTGAGATGAGATGAGATGAGATGATTGAATAATGCCACAAGGTGTTTTCTATTTTTATGAATTGTTGAGGATGTGTGCCACACATTTTATTACTGGTCGACCTTCACAAATTGTCAAGTATATACAAATTCATATTCCATAAATATATGTTGGAATCGGATGATCATTAGATCAATCCTACACCTCTCGACGAAAGGAATCCAAGAAAAATATCAGCTTCCATAAATAAGATGAACCACATGGAGTTTGGCGCTAGTTGCCAATTTTAACACTCCCTCCCTCAACTAGGGAGAACTCCATATGCTAATCCATTTGGCCGTCGGTACTATCTCTACCATCAAATGCACTGCCCTGCACTGCTCGGCTTTGCTCTGCTTTGCTGAAATGTAAAGAAGAAGAAATGATCGAGGATGTATCATAGCATCCTCTACTAATCCAAAGTCAGTACTAGATAAAAGAGAGTGCTCAATATCACTCTTACTAACCCGAAGTTGGTTCCAAAGAGTGTGTCATACCACTCTTACTAATCCCAGATCAGTGCTAAAAGAGAGTGAGCTATATCACTCTTACTGACCCGAAGTCAATTCCAATTGATCCCATATCAATGCCGGTCATCCTAGCATAGGGAGTACAGTAGATACACGATGCATCCATCGGTACTACTATGGTCCCTAACCCCATTTCCCTACTCATTGGCCAAATTAGAGTTACTTCCCATGAGTCCTAGACTGCATGGGTAGGATGCCTCGATAGGAGAACCACTCATCTTGTCTATAAGTCGCCACAGGGTATCATAGGGGAAGGTTGAACCATTCACCTTGTACACAGTGCACCACTAGGGGAGGGTGAGTCGCCCTTATGGTCGCTTGTCTCTCTAAGAAGTACCCAAAGCCCCCCGAAGCTCCAAGAGCTCAATGCATGCATCATACATGACCCTCATAAGAGGGTCTCTCAACGACTCCAAGTCGTTCTCGGAAAGTCAAGAATCTGACCTTTCCCAAGGGCTTCATCATAATGTTGGTGACCTGCTCATCTATACCGATATGATGGAGCCTTATTGCTCCTCGCTGTCCCATATTGTAGGTTTTAACCCCACACATAAATTACCTACATACGATTTCTAAACCACAGAAAATAAACAATGCGAGAGCATAACACATAAAACACATATACATAGAGATTTTCCCTTGGATCCCAAAACCGGGATTACCAGCTTGATTTTTCATTATGTTCCTTTCAATGTTACAATACATACTTAAGTCTTATACGTTGCGAAGCATCTAATACCATGGACCGAAAACTATCGCGTCCAAAACCATGTGCAAAAATCATGCACAAAACCATAGGTAGGTCCGCCCAACCTAACATGGGTCCAAAACCAAAATTTTCTGAGGCGCTACCCCAAACCCCATAGAGTGGGGTTACCTACACCCCTCAAACCCCCTGTGACTCCCCACGCTACGCAATCAGCGCAACGAAAG
>APFE031504876.1:472-46302 GCA_000404065.3 Pinus taeda | reverse complement strand
TACATTTACAGGATGGTCATGTAAACCTTGCCGAAGTGAATTTCACCTTGTCACCCGAGACTATTGCTCAAGCCACCGGGATACCAAATTTAGGGGAGGAATGGAGTAAACGCCAGCTGTTAGACAGATTCTACTATGAGCCATATATCAAACCCGGGTATATGAGACACTTGAGCACAATTTTTCCTTTCACATTCATGAGAGATGAGTTTGCACCATTGATGAAACTCATCATTCGATATTTCAGTTGTGAGGGCAGATTCTCGCTTCTCTATGCGTACCATGTCCGTTTGTTGATGCATTTCATGAGGGTACGTATGATGAATATTCCATTCTTCATGTGTCGCAACATAGAGAGGATGGTGCCTTTAGTACAAAGGAAGAGCCCAGCACATCAGCATAAGAGCATATATCATTATGCATTGATCAAAATCATAGTGATGCATCAGTTGGCACAGCAAGGCATTACTTGGGAGGATTTCATCTCTCGTGACTACTTCTCAATGTTACAGCCGCCTCCTGAGATAGTTCATGATGAGGGAGCGCCTTCACACCAGACAGACATTCCTGAGACTGAGCATACAAGTGCTCCTCCATATGTGACATACTAGCGAGGCCATAGGGCCTTATTTGCATCTACACGACGAGTACTATCTCCACCTGGGGTGGAAGGGGTCTCGTTGACTTCATCAGCACAGCGAGTATTATTTCCACATCATGTTGAAGGGGTCTCACCTTCTTCTTCAGCACAGGTACAGATCCAGGATAGGGGCAAGAGGCCCGTGTTTGATGAGGGTCCTTCAGGAGGTCGGGACACGGATATCATTGATGTTGATGCTAGCTCTCCTAGCTCGGAGCTAGAGGAGATCATCCGAGAGCAAAGGGCTGAGAATGAATCGCTGCAAAAGAAATTGCAGATGGCTAAGTGGGTGATCAACTACTTGGAGCAGCGCAACAAACAGCTGGAAGATGAACATACACTTTATGAGCTGCGGCAAATTCGGGAAGACTGAGAATTGGCCCGTTAGAGACCCGGTGATTTGACACCGATTGATCGAGAATCTATGCTCATCCTGGTGAACACTCATTTGGAGAAATTGTTGGCTAAGGTAAACAGAGACAAGGACATGCTTCGCCATATGAAAACTCACTATTGGGCTCGTATGCATGTTTGCAAAGCAAAAATGAAGATCCTAAAGAGGCGATTGAGCAAGGCACTAAAACGGCGGAAAAAGCCCGATCCACTCCAAATTTTGGCCGATGCTTCATTGGTGGGGCACAATGCATGATAGAGGGTCTTCACTCCGAATTTGAGCAAATTCGGAGAAATTTTTGTCATTTTGAAAATTTTGTCCTAAAAACAGGTTTTTTGGCTCAACGCGTAGCGCGCCGACACGCGCGCTTAATATTGGGACACTTGCTGGAGGAAAACTCTACATTGTTGGGTTTGTCATGATGAATTATACATGCTCAGATATTTCCAAAGCATTTCATTAAGTCCTGGGTGACCAAAAGGCTCAAAAACACCATGAAAATCACCTTTCTGCCACCTTTTGCACCAGCAGGAAGTACTTCCGGGAGAATGCATGTTTGGAGGGGAAAATGGACACCAAATTGGAAAATTCCACTAGGGTTGGAAAGTATACATCCAGGGCTTTCCAAAAAACCAACCTAAACTTAATTTGGATGCCGGGAAGTGCCTCAAAAATAGGTGGAAAGGCGGGCGGCGCATATGGCTCAGGCGTGCGACGCACAAGGTTTTTTGGCACAATTTTCATCTTCAGCTCAGGGAATGAAGCCAGTTTGACCAGTTTTGACTCGTGATGTGATTTTTCACTCCTCTTGATGTAATTAATGAAACATTATGTTATTTTGACACTTATTTACTTATTCTAAAAGATTCATTCACTAAAAGGTGAAAATTTAATGAATGAATTGGTTTTCTAGCTTATAGAGGCAAGTTGTTTTGACTGCCTAGATTGTAGTGCTTTGTTTAGAATTGGTTGAAACAGCTCCTAGGATGATGAGCTCTACCCCTAGAGGCAGGGGAATGGGTTGGCTTGCCTATATTATGTATTTTCTTAGTCATTTCCAGGGTTGGACTCTTGGGAATAGCTTGACACTCTATTGTACATATTTTATTTGCATTTTTGGCAAAGGAAAGACCAGGGTTTTGCAGCACTATTTTGGATTCATGTGGCTTTATGTGTTGATGGTGTGCTTCTTTCAGTATTTGTAAGTTTTTTATGTGTATCGCTTTCCTTATCTTATCTTCTGCAATTGAACAAATGAAGTGTTAAGGTAGAATCCATAATTTGCTATGTTCTGCGTTTAAGTTTGTTTGATTTTCCATATTTTCATCTGTTTATGGAGAATCCTTGAAAGTTTCTTGCTCTCCTTAACGTCTCACCAGTCAGATCTATCCATTCATTCTCTTTAAAGGCATCAAAAAAATCGCCTATCTTGCCCCAAGTAGACCTCTGCAAAAACTGTGCCTCATCCCCGCACCCAAAATTGCCTTTCCCTTGAATTCAACAAAACTTCAAAAATCAATTTCAAATTCCTTGTACTTCATACCTAGCGTAAAATTAGTTATCAAATTAGTCATCTTGACCTCATTGATTACCTTTTGCCGAGATTGACTCGGAGAGAGCCCTCTCCTGTCCTCGTAGGGCTAGCTACGAGGCTGAGCTTAGTTTGATGTAGCCATGAGTTTTACCTTATTTCAGCCTAAGGTAGATTTGAGCGCTAACAAATACAAAACATATATCCGGACGGGAGCTTACTAATAACATCAATGCTCCTATGAGTTGACGATACTCAGTAGCATTTCCCAAAGCAGGTCTAGCAGCACTACCACTTAACTTCTTGAAGTCAAGCTCCATCGTGGTAGTCACGGGCTTGCAGTCCACCATACCAAATGTCTCCAATATCTTCACCACATATTTTCCTTGAGATAGGAAAATATCCCCTGGCTTCTGCCAGACTTCCAGTCCTAGGAAATAATGCATCAGTCCTAGGTCCTTCATCTCAAACTCGGAAGCCAACTCCCTCTAACATTTGTGAATGAGAGGGTCTGTAACTGTCAGAAAGAGGTCGTCAACATACAACACCACTATGAGAGGCTTATCATCTTCAACCTTAAAGTAAATTTTTGGATTGGCTTCACTCCTAGTGAATCTTAACTTCATCAAGTAGCTATCGATCCTCTCATACCAAGCTCGGGGGTGCTTGCTTCAGCCCATAGAGGGCTTTCTTCAACCTGCACACGTGAGATTCCTGATCACGAATCTCAAATCCATAGGGTTGTTCCACATAGACTTCCTCTTTGATCAAACCATGCAAGAACGCGATATTGACATCCATCTGATGCAGATTCCATCCTTGCGAAGCAGCAATGGCTATGATCGAGCGGATGGTGGTGTATCGGGAAACAGGTGCAAATATCTCATCATAATCTATACCTTCCTTTTGAGAGAAGCCACGAGCGACAAAACGAGCCTTCTACTCTTCAGCACTTCCATCAGCTCCATGCTTTATTTTGTAAATCCACTTCGAGGTGACAATTGTTTTGTCATGTGGTCTGGGGACCATACCCTAGACATCCTTCTTCATGCTGGACTCGTATTCCTTAGTCATAAAATCCTTCCATACTTGATGCTTCACGGCTTCTGCGAACGATGAAGGCTCATTTTGAATGATTGTGCTCATAATGGTCAAGTATCCCTGATACCTGGTCAACTTCTTACTTTCACGAAAAGTCCATCTGGGTGTAATGTGTCCTTTGACATCATCAAGTGTCCCCCTAAGCCATGAGGTCCTCTTCCTAGAAGAGGAAGGCTCTTATGGAGGGGGCTCAATAAGATCCATAGGTTCTTCCACTTCGGGCATCGTCTCATCTTCCTTCTGATATGGCTTCTTGGTGTCAGCTTTTTTAGTTTTCCTAATAATAGGAAGATTTTCAACCTTGCTAAGAGCCATGTCTTCGTCAAAGGTGACATCATGACTAATCTTGACTTCCCTTTGACCAGACACATAGATTCTATAGCCCACGAAGATTCTCTTCTTTCCAGATGCACCCAATTTATTCCTTTGTCTTTCGGCACATGAAAATATACGGGACTTCCAAAAATTCTAAAATGAGAGACATCAGGTTTCTTACCAGTGAACATCTCTTCATGAGTCTTGGAATCCAATGCTTGATGAGGGCATCAATTTTTAATATATTCGATGGTATTTGTAGCTTCAGCCCATAGAAACTTCGAAAGTCTTTGATCATGGAGCATGGAACGAATAGCTTCCAAAATCATACAGTTCTTCCTTTCCGCCACACCATTCTGCGCAGGAGTGTATGGCATAGTGGTCTCCCTCTTAATGTCAGCCTCTTTGCAAAAGTCATGGAACTCATGAGATTCATACTTGGTCACATTATCAGTCCTTTAAATCTTGATCTTTTTCTCAGTTTGATTCTCGATCAACGCTTTGAAGTGAGGGAACTAGGATAACACTTCATCCTTCTTTTTCAAGAAGTATATCCACGTCTTGCGAGAATAGTCATATGTAAAAGTGAGATAATATAAATATCCTCCTATTGAGTTCACATGCATCATACCAGATATGTCGGAGTGAACCAACTACAAAATGTCAAGGTATTGCTATGGCTTGAGGGGAATGGTCCCTTTTGAGCTTTCCTTCGGCACACCCTGGACATACACCTTCTTGCTCCACTTTAAATTCGGGCATCCCGGTCACCATTTGTCTCACATCGGGTAGAGCCTTATAGTGAAGTGGGAAAACCTCCAGTGCCATAGTTCAGACTGAAGAGTTGTGTTGCAAGACATGACTCCTAATGGACTTCCTCCAACTTGATATAGAGAGTCAGCTTGAAACCCAAGAGTGAACGCATCTTTAAAATTCTTTTTCCATACACATAGCTTGCCATCGATGAAGGCCACCTTGTAGCCTATGTCTTCCATCGCCGAAATGCACACCAGGTTCATTTTGAGATCAGGTACATATAGGAATTCTTGCAAATGAATTGTGTTACCCCAATTTAGTTAAAGAGTAACATTCTCTACACCCTTTACGGGATAGGTGGAGTTATCTCCAAGAATAATCTCTAGGCTAGTCTCCTTCTCTATTAGATTAGAGAGAGCTTCCTTGTAACCAGTGAAGTGCCTTAAGGCGCCACTATCAATAAGCCAATTGCCTAACGAGTTCAGAGGAGAAGTGGTGGGGAGGGCCAATATAATATAATATTCATCTTGCTTATTGTTAACAACATTAGATTCATACTTGGTGTTTCTTGCCTTCTTGGAGGGTTGAGCACTTCCTTGATTTTTGACATTCCTCTTTCCTCTACCATTGAACCTGCCATTCCTTTGGTTATGGTTGGAATTGCCACGGGAGTGATTTTGATCATCGTCATGAGATGTGTCCTTTCTATTAGGACACTCCCTCACATAGTGGCCAAATTTGTTGCAAATGAAACATCTTCCCTTCCTTCCACCTTTCTATCCGGCCTTTCCTTTAGATTTAGACCCAAAATTATTTCTCCTTTTAACATGAGAGGAGAAAGTAGTGGGGTTGTCTTTAAATGCATACATTTCCTACTGTTCCATCCTCGTCTCTTCTTGAATGCATCTCACCATTAATTCCTCAAATCCTGGAATTACATTATTGTTGATAAGAGTGGTTCTAAATATGTACCATTTGGATGGGAGCCCTCCAGGAGTTGCGATAGTTAGTTCCCTGTTAGGAATGACTTCCCCATTCGATAGGAGATCATTCTTGATCTTGGTGATCCTTAAGAAGTAGGATTGCATATTCTCATCTTTTCCCTTCTTAATTTCCTTCAGCTTATTTTTGAGGAACAAAACTTGATTTACATTACTAACTTTAAACAAGCTTACCAGCCTATCGTAGATTTCCTTGGAGGTGCTCAGCTCGGAAACATAGGCCACTTGGTGCTTGTTGATAGAGTCCCAAATGATCTTCTTTGCTTTGAATTCACCCTTAGTCCACTTGTTCCTTGTAGCAAATGGTGCATTTGATGGAGGCTTAGTAATTCTGCCTCTCACATAGTCCAACACTTCCTACACTTCCAATGTCAGATCGAGAGACATCTTCCATCTGTGATAGTCAGACTTCTCACGGAGCTTGTCTTCAGTGGGGAAGTGTTATGAGGAACTCATGAAGTCTTAAGACTTTTCCAATAGTCTTTGGTGATTTCTCTTGCTCTTGCTTGGGCTTTGTCTTTACCTCAGTTGTGATACCATGTTAATTTATGGTATGTTCTATGCTTAGTGAAATTTACTTCAATTTCTTCTTATTAGCCCAATGTCAATTTCATTGTTTAGAAATCACATTAACGTAAAGTAAAATGCTGATAGAACATAAATAAATCGACAAAAGACAAGCCAAGACAAGAGACATCAGATGTGGCGGCTAGCCAAGGAAAAACCCCAATGTGGGGAAACCCTTTAATCAATTCTTCTATAATCTTCACTGATTCAGCAGAGAGAGAGAGAGAAATAGTACAAATATGCAATTCTATAATTATATGACAACAACAACAAGACCCTAACCAGCAAAATCAAAGCTGGTCAAACAAGTCATAATTGACCTCCAGTTAGTTTGGTCAATATCCCAGTGAACTCGGCCTCCAACAGCAAGAAGAGGCAGCCCAAAACAGTCTGAAAACTCAGTCAAACGAAGGTCAAGAGAAGTCAACATGCAACCAGCAATTAGGGCAATAACCGCTAGTCAAACCAAAGGTCAGATCACCTCAGTTTGTGTGCCAAAATATGCAGCCCACCAAAGAGAAGCAACCACACCAAATCCACTGTCCAAGAAGAGTCCATGCTGGTCAACGCTAGTCAAAGTGTCTTTCTGCAACCTTGGTCAAACTCGGTCAACGCAACCCTAGCCAGAAATCACTTCGTCCTTCCACACGTGTGAGAGAGATGATTCTCCTAGATGTGTACCCAACCAAATAAGGAGAGAGAAGAATGTGAGATGAGATGAGATGAGATAATTGAATAATGGCACAAGGTGTTTTCTATTTATATGAATTGTTGAGGATGCGTGCCACACATTTTATTGCTGGCCGACCTTGACAAAATGTCAAGTACATACAAATAAATTCATATCTCCATAAATACATGTCGGAATCGGATGATTGTTAGATCAATCCTACACCTCTCGATGAGAGGAATCCAAGAAAAATATCAGTTGCCATGAATAAGTTGACCCACATGGAGTTTGGCTTTTGTTGCCAATTTTAACACATGGTTATATGTAATGGCATAAAAAATTGGTCGAAGTCCAATTGTATTACTTGTAAAACATACAACAGGCAAAGCACATTAGACTATGATATATGCTCTCAAAGGTCTATTTCCAAGTTGTTTTACTTTAATATTGAGTGATTCCCTATAGAGATAGACTCTGACCATTTGCCTCTTCTTATTAAACTCGGTATAAATGTAGAAGATCAAAAGGGGGACCATCCCCATCATTCATAGAAGAAAGTCTGAGAATGTGGAAGAATTATCTTAAACCAAAAAAATCAGGAGCTATTTAGGGTTTCTGTTAAAGAACACCTCCAACTGGCCAAAAACAACAGTAGGGGCTGCAAGGATAACCTAAGAGATAAAATATATGTTTGCAGTAGTATGTTGATCCCCTTAATACACAAAGCTTTAAAGTTGTGTAAGAGATCTAGGCCTATGAAGAGGATCACAAATACCTTCCCAACTAATCCATGGTATGATAAAGAATGCAAAGATGTGAAACTATTTCTCAAAGAATATTCAAGCAAAGAAAATAAGATTATATATAGACAATTGATAAAATCAAAGAAAGAAAGTTATGTGATTTCAAGAAGGAAGGAATTAATTTCTTTGGGAAAACATAATCCCAAAGGTTTTTGGAAGGAACTACAACAAAAGAAAAATAAAATAGAAAACAAAATCACAGGGGCTCTGTGGTTAGACTATGCAAAACTTTTGTATGAGCGGAAAAATGAGAAAAGTAAGCCTCCCATAATTTTATGCTCAATAGAGCTATTTTTGGTTGTTGATATTGGACAAAGTATAAAGAAATTGGAAAATGGCAAGGCGCAAGACATTGACAATTTACAAGCAAAATTTTAAAATGGGGAATGAAGCTTCTGGCCCCACACATCAAGGAGATATTTAACAAAGTTAATCAAGATAGCTTTTCGGTTGAGTGGGCAACCAATATTGTTATACCTCTTCACAAAACCAGAGATATCAATAACCCTTCTAACTACTGTAATATTATGATCAACCCTCTTCTTGGAAAACTTTTTGGGGGCATGCTAGAGCGCATAATCAGTGAATGGGAAGAAAAAGAGGGAAAAAGAGCAAAAGGACAGGATGGCTTTAGGCCTAAACATTCTACCATTGATCATTGTATCACTCTAAGACACTTCATTTAAAAAGTTTGGGATAACCAAGGTGGGGAAGCATTTTGTTGATTTGTTGACTTCAAAAGAGCCTTTGATACTATCCTTAGAGATAAACTATGGCACAGAATGGAAGAACTAAAGGTCCCAAAGGAATATAGGGCATCTGTTCATAAGATTTATCAGAGGGTTAGAGCCAGAATCAGAACAAAGGAAGGCATGTTTGAATGTTTTGACTGTGACATAGGAGTCATACAGGGATGTCCTCTTTCTCTCACATTATTTGGTTTATATATTGATAATCTTGAAGAGTGGATAAACAATACCAAAGGAGAAGGCATCTAGTTGGCAAGATATGTGGTGAAACTACTTTTATATGAATACGACGTTATTCTTATCGCTAAATTGGCACTAGGTTTGAGTGAACACTTGAAAGCTTTGGAACTCTTTTGTCAAGAGGTGGGAATGCAAGTAAATACCAACAAAACTAAAGTCATGATTTTTTCTTTGAAAAGAAAGAAACATCAGGGTACTTTTCTCTTTGAGGGCAACCCCTTGGAGGTGGTAGATGAGTACAAGTATTTAGGATTGACTTTCACTATAGGCTTAGCTGGGAGACATGTAGATCAAAGAGAATCCAAGGAGGGTGGAGAGCTTCCTAATTCCTTCAGAACATGTGTAGACAAGCAAAACTATGGGATTGGAGACTAAGAAAACCCTCTTTGGTATATTAGTGGTGCTAGTTATCCTATATGGTTGCGAAATATGGGGGAGAAACATGTCAAGCCACTAATGGCAACAAATAGAAAGAATTCAAAAGCACTTGATCACAAGTAGACTCAAAGTTAAATCAATGAGCCCATATTATATCCTTTTAGCTGAAGCTGGTATGTTTCCAATTGAGGCATCAACGATCATTCATCTGCTGAGTTACTTGAAGAAGGTTGAAAATATGGATAAGCACCAGTGGCCCTAATTGGTTGTTGAAGAAGAGCTAAACTGCTGGAAACAGATATGGATGAAACAAAATAGAAAGTGCTTAGGCAAATGGGACATAAATCTGCATGATTGCCCTCACACTAAGGAGATAAAAAGGTGGGTCTTAGAGAAATTTAGGACTGCCATGTGGACAATGCAGGTAGGCAAAAAGAAATCATATTATGTCAAATAATTTAACCCAACGTGGAAACATGATGATAAAGAGTATTTGAGTTCCTCAATCAAAGGAACAACTAAAATTTTAATTGATTGACTAAGGACTAGCTCCCATCATTTAAAATGTGAAACTGGGAGATGGTCAGTCCCTAAAGAAGATTGGGAAGAACGAACTTGCATTTTTGCAACAAAGGGGTGGTAGAAACAAAATGGAATTTTATCAAAGTGTGCAACGTATGAAGTTATTCGTCGTCAGTTTGATAGAAGCCTAAAGGTGAACAATCTTAGTGAGATTTTTGAGGAGACACGGCTTCACAAAACAACAAATTTCTTACTCAAGATCCATAATAGAAAAATTGTTGAATTTCATGACCTTGGATCTAGGTTAGAGTCTTAAATCACTGACGCTACCAAACCAAGAGTCTCAACCATAAACTACTTTGCACAGTGGAAAATCTAAAACATTAAATCATACAATGCACAGTGAACATAGTTTTAAACAAAATTGTAAAATGATGTATAATCACCAATCTTCATTATATTAATCCAAACTAATAAATACAAAAATCTATGGTTACAAGATACAATGACAAGCTTGGCTGCAACACTTTTTGTCGTATCTTGTCTTGCCAGTTCGTCACACCCATTCTGTTCAACTTTAGGAGGGCTACCCTCTAACACTGCTGCACATCCTTCTACATGGTGTACTTGGGCTGATCCAATTTGCTCCTCCGGGTTGGACAATACCTGAGCTCCAATCTGCCAGGCTAGCAACAAATTTCATCCATCAAAGTGCTGCACTTTGGCACTATCCTTCACCCAACCTTCAGCTGCTCTTTGTCCTTCAAGATAATTTGTCAAGTGTTCCTTTTGGGTAGTCAATCATGCTGCCCTGCACCAGCTCTATGACTCCCAATCTACCACTATTGTGTCTGCTCCTAGGATGACACCTTCCCTCCTCAAAATGTCTTCCAATTGGCTCCAACAGGCTGCAAGGAAAATTGATCCAAATCGGTCAACTCCTTTGACCCAACATCCCTCCACAAAACACTGCTGATATTTCTTTGCATTGCTTTTTTCTACACTCCTGGTTAGGGCAGTTACTGTAGCCCTAGTTTCATCCCACAGTCAACAAACTATCCCTTTAAGGGTTGTGACATACCGTCAAAGGTCTCCTCCTCACCCACGTTGCTTTCTTAGGGTACTGTCCACCCTGTGGCCTAGCACAACAACTTGCTGTAGCAAAATACCCCCAAAAATGTGCCCAAACAACCTCCAAACAACAACATATTTGACCCTTAGGAACTTGGCCTAATAGTCCACCTTCCCGACCCTTTTCACAGTAAACTCAAACCCTGTTTTTTCTAGCCCTAAGACAATTTTCACTTTCCTCAGCCACTCGACCTCCTGTAGTAGACTACGGATCCCTTTCTTCCACACTATCCAGAACTCCTCCTTTGCTACATCTAGAGTAATTTCAGATCTCTTTTTTTAGGAGAGACGTTGCACTAATGGATGCCTTAAATGAATCCATTCGACCTCTATTTATACTAAATGAGGCTTCCCCGAAGCCAATCATGAACCGACACGTCTTTATGGAATTTCTCACGTCGGCTTAACTGGAACTAATGTCGGCCTGCCTAGACAAAATCCATAATTATTATGTCGACTGCAAAATTCAGTATCTCCTAAATGAAAACTCGGATTCAAATGATTTTCAATGCGTTAGAATTGTCTTTTCGAGCACTATCATCCTCATCCATCACACACCGTGTCTTCATCATGGTTTTCCCCAAAATATGATGGGTTCCAAGCCCACAAGTTGCCCTTGTGGCACTTTGTCCTCCAACCCCTGAACCCCTGGGGCTTGGAGTACCTCCCAAGCTACAAATTTGAATAATCTCTCTTAGCGAGGGAGGTACCTCCGCAACTCAGAACTACTTCATCATCATCATCATCATTTCTCGCAATACTTGCCCAACTCCTATTACTCACAATAGCAGCAATCCTAGAAGCATGAACTATGCCCCTCTCGAAAGTGTCGTTGTCGCTCGAATCCTCTTGCTTCTTTTTCTTTTCCCGCAATGCTTTCTATTCCTTCCATGGTTCCTTCATGCCATATGTGGAAGCACCCTTGCTCCCTAGTGACCATGCACTCTTCTTGGGTTGTAGTTTCTCCTTCTGAGTTTGCAAACTCCCTCTCGAGCTTGACTTCCTCTAAGCCTATGGATCTTGGACTTTCTCGGAAAAGTGTACCTTCTTCTCGGTAACCTGCATCTACTCCTTTGAAGCCTGCAAATGCACTTGCACCTTCTCCTATTCCTCTGGAATCGGGACCTGCGCCTGCTTCTTTATATGATCCTTTGGTTTTCCTGTCAACTTGTAGAGACCATTCTCCCTGACTCCAAGCACAATCCCATCAGAATTAAAGCCTTTTGTCTTGAGTCTTGCCTTCCCATCTTGGAACAAGACCTAAAAGCCCTTCCTCTCCATCATTGAGATGGAGAGCACATCATACTTGAGTCCTGGTACAAATAGTACATCCCGGACCCACAACATACATCCTGTCTCTAACCTGAATGACACCACACCTGATCCTTGGATCTCTAATTGACTCTTGTCGCACAACACCATGTGCAACTTCGAGTCCAATTCAGCTAGATTCTCAAAAACATCCTGTGACCTTGTCATATGATTTGCCCCACCACTGTCCACGTACCATCCATTGTCTTTGATAATACTTTCTGAGAAATGAGAAATTAGTGAAAGGGAATCCTCTTCTTCTTCCATCTTTGCTTGATGGACAATAAGGGAGGCCTGCATTCCTTTTTTCTTCTCATCATCTCCTTTCTTCTTCAGACATTTTTGCCACATAATGACCCATCTTTCCATAGTGAAAACACTTGATTTTACTCAAGTCCTTCCGCTTACCCTTCATTTTTGCTAGAAGTGCCACGTCCTCATCTACCTTCTTGGAAGGATGAAGATCCTCATCTTGAAAATCTTCCTGAATGAAGTCATCCCATAGTCTATTCCAGTCTAGCAACTTCTCCCTAGCAATGATTGCTTTGATGAAGGGTTTCCATTCCTTGGTGAACCCTTTCAAGGCAATCCTTACCATCTCTGCATCTGAAACTTTGACTTTGACAACAACAAGCTCATCTCAAACTTGAGATATCCTTGTTAGATACGAAGTCGTTCCTTCACCCTTTATCATCTTGGTGGATTTCAACTTATCCTCCAATACCAACACCTAATTCTCGTTCTTGTTCTGGAACAAATTATGAAGAGCCATCCACATCTCGTGTGCATTGTTCTTCCTGGACACATGAGGTATCAAGGGATCCTTCACACCATCAAGGATGATCAACCTCACTTTCGTATCCAAGTCCTCCCATATTTCCAGCTTCTTAGGGTCAAATGGCTTCTTGATCTCTTTCTTAGCAAAATCCCAAATCTTGTTGACCTGCAAGACCAACTTGATCCTTTCTTTCCAAGTAGTGTAGTTGGACAACCCTTCCAACTTGTCTTCATACCAGAGACCAACCTGCAACTTTGACATTGTACTGAATCCTTCACTCACAACATTACCAAGTCCCTCTCATGTTGTACTTCACTGTGAAAACTTTGATTTAATAGCTTTCAAAGTAGCTCAGGTACCCTTTGATACCATGTTGAAATTTTGTGACCTTGGATCTAGGTTAGAGTCTTAGATCACTGACACTAACAAACCAAGAGTCTCAACCATAAACTACTTTGCACAGTGGAAAATCTAAAACAATAAATCATACAATGCACAATGAACATAGTTTTAAACAAAATTGTACAATGATGTACAATCACCAATCATCGTTATATTAATCCAAATTGATAAATACAACAGTCTATGGTTACAAGATACAATGACAAACTTGGCTGCAACACTTTTTTCGTATCTTTTCATGTCGTTCTGTCACACTCGTTATGTTCAACTGTAGGTGGGTTTCCCTCTAACACTGTTGCACGTCCTTCTACATGGTGTACTTGGGCTGATCCAATCTGCTCCTCTGGGCTAGCCAATACCCGAGCTCCAATATGCCAGGCTAGCAACAACTTTCGTTTATCAAAGTGTTGCACTTTGGCACTATCCTTCACCCAACCTTCAACTGCGCTTTTTCCTTCAAGATAGCTTGTCAAGGGCTCCTTTTGGGTAGTCAATCATGTTTCCCTCCACTAGCTCTATGAATCCCAATCTACCACTGTTGTATCTACTCCTAGGAAGACACCTCCCCTCCTCGAAATGTCTTCCAATTGGCTCCAACAGGATGAAAGAAAAACTGATCCAGACTGGTCAACTCCTTTGACCCAACATCCCTCCACAAAACACTGTTGTAATTTGTTTACACTGTTGTTTGTTGCGCTCCTAGTTAGGGCACTTATTGCAACCCTAGTTTCATCCCATAGTCAACAAACTAGCCCTTTAAGGGTTGGGACATACCCTCAAAGGTATCCTCCTCACCCATGCTGCTTGGTTAGGGTACTATCCACCCTTGATAGCCCTCACACAACCTCTAGTTGTGTGCTATGGCCTCAGACCTAGCATAATAGCTTGCTGTAGCAATAGACCATCAAAAATGTGCCCAAACAACCTCCAAACAACAACGTATTTGACCCTTAGGAACTCGAATTAATAGTTAGCCTTCTTGGCCCTCTTCACAACAAACTTGAACTCTGTTTTCACCATTGTTCCAGCCCCAAGACAATCCACACTTGCCTTAGCCACTCGGCCTCTTGTAGCAGACTTCAGATCTCTTTCTTCCACACTGTCTAGAACTCCTCCTTTGCTGTGACTGTTGATCTAGATTGTCATTGATGTCAATATGGCAATATTCTAGATACTAAATGATGATATGAAGCTAAGGAGAAGCAAAGCATATCCGTGAAGAAACTGGAGGAAGAAGCTAAGGAGCGAAGCCATGAGTAAGAGTTTGTTACAAAATGTTCTTATTAAAATATTGCATATGCTCAAGAGTAAGAGCCATATCAAAGATATTGCATGAAATATCGGAGGAGCCAACATATCAAAGGAGTTAACATCGGAGGAGTCATATCGGGAGTATCACATGTAATATATGCCCAAGAAGAACTAATAGGAAGAATTCATCAGAAGGAGCAAAGAGGAACACACAGCGAGGAAAGAGCCAACAAGAACAACAACTGTCAGAAGAGCGGGGGTAGGAAAGTACAACTCGTTTCTGATAAAGTTGTGGACCTGGTTGAGTTATCAAAAGAAGCTTATTGGAATACCGCATCACAAGTTATGAAAGGCTTGTCACATTGCAATATAAGGTGTGGACCCGATCGCTCCATTATAAGCTGCCCTATTGTAATATCGCATCTGCGTATATCAAAACCTTCACATCGCAATTCATAAATGGATGTCACATTAAAAATTGTGATTGCGATATTATTGTGGACCCGTTACACCATTACAACATGATTTAATGTTATATTGCATCCGCATTGGAAGTCATGTATTAAAAAGGAATGCCACTTGAAATATGTGATTGCGATATAAGTATGCGGACCCGCTACACCATTATAATACGTCCTAAAGAAATATTGCATCCATCGCATATTGCAAGTCTTGAAGAGATGTAACAATGGAAAACCGTCGATTGTGATTAAGGTAATGATGTGGCTGGTGGGACCACCCATTATATGTTTTTTTAACTATGTTGATATGTGAAGATATCGGAGGACAGAGTATGTTATGGGCACGACTTGTAAAAGACCTTTGGAAGTTACGATCATGATTAAAGGAATGACGCGGCACGTGGGATCTCTAATATGGGTATAGCCTCTCTTCTGATGCGATTTTCGTGAAAAATTAATGTCTATTGTATGAATATTAAAAAAGTGGCCTCTCTGATATAGTTTTAATATGCAACACTTTTGTAATTTAGCCTCTCTTCCGAATGAACGCATCCTTTGAGTATTGGTGAATTCGAAGGACAGAGGAAGAAGAAGAGTGAGCGCAGAGGAAGTTGAAATATCAAGCGAGCGAAAAAGGAAGCGAGTGAAAAGGAAGCCAAAGGTCAGGGGTATCAGGCATATATAACAGAGAACAAGGAACGTTTACAGGATGGTGAAACTATAAGAAACAGAGGAAGCCGAAGGTCTGGAAGACGTGGAAGAAGCATGAGGACAAAAGTAATTAAGTCATACGTCTATCAGGGTTGGGAGCATAGAATTACAACCAAACAGATCCAGACAATTTACAACAGAGGGTTGGAGCCTTTGGGGTTGGTGCCTCAGAACTGGAAGGATTGATGTCCTGGAAGTTGGTGTTCCTAAATCCAAGGTTGGTGCCTTGACAAGACAGGGTTGGTGCTCTGGAGGTTGGAGCCTCACAAAAAGTCCAAGTTGGTGCTCGACAACTGTTTGAATCCCTATATACATTGTACTTTATTTATTGCAAAGATTACATTAATAAAAACATTTATTCCTATTACTTATTTCTGTGTTCTAAATATAAATGATTTAACTAAAAAATAAAAAATAAAAAAATAACAATTGAAAAGAAACATTGATTCAGCCCCCCCCCCGCCCTAGTATTTCCAACAATTGGTATCAAAGCCAGGTTCTTCATATTAGCCTAACAACTTGAAGAAGGATTCTTATTCATGATGGGAAATCAAGAAGTGTCAGGAAGACCTCCTCTTTTCGATGGCACAAATTTTGGTTTTTGGAAAAAGAAAATGTCCTACTACTTAGTGTCCCTTGGACCTGAAGTTTGGCATTCAGTTTTAAATGAGTACACAGCTCCTTCCACTCTTCCAATAGATCAAGACAAAAGGAAAGCCTACATTGCAAATGCCAAAGCAATAAACTCCATCACTAGTGGAATCACTAATTCTTAATTTACAAAAGTCATGAATTGTAACTTAGCCAAAGAAGTATGGGATAAACTAATTAGCTTATACGATGGGGACTCCAAAGTTAAGAAGTCAAAGATTCAAACTCATAGAAGGAAATTTGAAAGTCTGAAAATGGATGATGAAGAAGATATTGCATCATACTTTCTCCGAGTAGCTGAAGTAGTCAACTCTCTTAAAGGATTGGAAGAAAACATTGAAGAAAACACTATTGTTCAAAAGGTCTTAAGATCTCTCCCAAACAGATTTGACTCCAAAGTAAGTTATATAGAAGAAATGAAGGATCTAGATACTATCAAGATGGATGAAATTCTTGGAATTCTCATTGCCTATGAGATGAGAAAAGGATGCCCAAGTTCCAAAGATGCAACATTCAAGGCTTTAGAATCAAAAAAGGGGAATGAATGGAATACCAGTAGTGATAATTCCGATGTTGAATCTGAATTGGCACAATTTGTATGAAGACTAAAGAAAGGATTTAAGCTAAAAGGTAAGTGCCCTCTTATTTGTTTCAAATGTGGAAAAATAGGTCATTATGCTACAAAATGTCCTCGTAAGCATGATAGTGATGGTGAGGAAAATTTTAAAAGGATGGTATACAAAAAGAAAGGGTTCAATAAGAAGAATTTTTTCTCTAAGCAAGATGAGTTTGATGAAGATGAATTTGTAGTCATCAAAAAGAAATCAACTAATCAGTTCCCTCGCCACAAAGGAGATAATGAAGAATCAGATGAAGAAAATGACCATGCTGGAAGCCAAGAAATATTATTCATGGCATTCAAAAATGATGATGATTTACGGTTAGAAGGAAATGTAGATGAATTGTTAATGAGTGCCATTGAAGAAAATGAGAAATTATGAAATAAAATCATCTCTCACAAGGTAGAAAATGAGGAAACAAAAAGAATGGAAGACATCTTGAAAAATAAGCTAAAAGAAAAAGAAGAAGTTTATGAAGAACGTGAAGCCGAAATAGTATCTCTGAGGAAGGAATTGGAGCAAGTCAAGAAGGGTTGGGAAAGCTCTCAAATACTTGACATTATTCTAAATAATCAAAAACCTCAACATGACAAATATGTAATAGGTTTTAAAGGAGAATCATAAAGTACTAAGAACAATGCGAAAATCTATGCTGACGTACTTTCCAACAACCCAAAAGAAGAAATATTTTCTCATCAAAGGCCCATCTCAGATCCAAAGAATGAAGAGACAGTAACTCCAAGGAAGAATATATCAAATCATGGCTATTACAACCGATACAAAACTATCTTTTTTGGGCATTGTTTTTATTGTAAAAATTTTGGTCATCAAGCTAGACATTACATGGCCGTAACAATGAAACACCAAAATTAAAGGATCAAACAAACAAACCATATGGTCCCAAAGGGCAAGGACAAATCAAGACCTACAACTCTTTTGATACCTTGGCCAAATTTGATCTGATTTGCTCAGTATGTAATGATAATGGACATAATGAACAAAATTGCCCCCTCAAAAGAAGAAAAGCAAAAAATGAGAATCCCAACACAGATAATTGTGGTCTATCTCTATATGCCCACAATGATGAAAATCATTGGTTTGTGGATAGTGGGTGCTCCAAACACATGATATGGGACAAAAGGAAGTTTGTCTCATTGAAAAAAAAGGAAGGAAATGTATCCTTTTGAAGTGGATCTGCCAAAATTGCTGGGAAAGGAACTGTTACCCTTATTAATGGAAAAGGAAAAGCTCAAAATGCTTTGCTAGTAAACGGGCTCAAGCACAATCTCCTGAGTGTTAGCCAAATCTGTAATCAAGGACATAATGTTGTCTTTAGCACTAAAAACTGTGAAATAAGGAACTCTTCCTCAAGAGAACTTGTGGCAAAAGGTGTTAGAACACCAAACAACATCTACATTCTGAACAAAATTCAAGAAGATAAACGTTACTTAAGTCAAACAGATGAAAGTTGGTTGTGGCACAAGTGACTTGGACATGCAAGCTTCGATAGCTTGATCAATATCAGCAAGATTAATGCAGTACAAGACATCCCAAAGTTATTCAAGCCAAATCAAGGAGTATGTGGTCCATGTCAACATGGAAATCAAACTAGAACCACCCATAAGACCAAAGAGTTTTCAACATCAAAGCCTTTGGAGATTATGCATGCTGATTTATGTGGACCAACCAGAACTCTAACACTCCAAGGAGAAAGGTACTTTGCTTTATTTATTGATGGCTATACTAGAATTATGTGGGTATATTTCATAAAATATAAATCCAAAGCATTTGAGTGTTTTAAGAATCTTAGAGCTCTTGTAGAAAATGAAAAGGACTCTATTAAGTGTCTCAGAAAAGACAGAGGGGGAGAATTCACATCAAAATAATTTTATGAATTCTGTAAAGTACATGGAATCGAAAGAGAACTCTCTGTTGCTAGAACACCCAAGCAAAATGGGGTAGTTGAAAGAAGAAACCAAACAATTCAAGAAATGGCAAGAACAATGTTGATAGTAAGTGACTTGCAGCCAGAATTTTGGAGAGAAGTAGTCGAGACAGCTGTCTATACCTTGAAGCGAACTCAATTAAGACCAAATAATGAGAAGACTCCCTCTGAATTATGGAAAGGAAGACCTGCCTTAGTAAAATACTTCAAGATTTTTGGAAGCAAGTGCTTCATAAAAATCAATGATGGCTCACCAGGAAAATTTGATTCTCGGGTTGACAAAGGGATCTTCCTTGGATACACTACAAGGAGAAAAGCCTACAAGTGCTACAATATTCGACTATGGAAAATAGTGGAAAGCATTGATGTGAAGATTGATGAAGACCTTCTAGAAAAAGAAATTGAAGAACATGAAGTTGACCCTTTCATTGAAGAACAACCTAAAAAAGAAGAAAAAGATCAAGAAAAACCCAAGGAGAAAGAACCATCTCTCTCCAAAAACATCACCCAGAAGAGCAGATTATTGGAAATATAGATGAAGGGATGCAAACCTGAAGAAGGATGACAAGTACACCAAAGAAAAATGATGTTGCTCTACTATCCATGATAGAACCAAAAACATTTACTCAAGAAAGTAAGGATCCTCATTGGGTAAAATCCATGGAAGAAGAAATGTCTTAAATCGAGAAGAATGAGACATGGGAGTTTGTAAAGGAAAGGCTTGTTTGTAAAGGCTATTCACAAATTGAAGGAATTGAATTTTAAGAAACCTTCGTACCAGTAGCTTGTGTGGAAGCTATCAGGATGTTCTCGGCATTCTCTTGCTCAAAAATATTTAAAATATATCAAATGGACGTAAAATCAACATTTCTTAATGGGGAACTCAAGGAAGAAGTCTACATGGAGCAACCAGAAAGGTTTAATCTAGCAGAAGGAAAGGACTTTCTTTGTAAGTTGAAAAAGGCATTATATGGGTTGAAACAAGCTCCTAGAGCTTGGTACGCAAGATTGGATCACTATCTACAACAACAAGTCTTCAAGAAGGGGGTGGCAGGAAGCGTCTCTACATAAAGATGGATGAGGATAAGTTACTAGTCACACTTGTCTATGTTGATGATATGATTTTTGCTAGTAATAATGATGAAATGAGCCATGAGTTTGCTCAAAATATGTCAAAAGAGTTCGAGATGTCGATGATAGGAGAGTTATCTTAATTCCTTGGTCTACAAGTATCTCAAACCACGGCAGGCATGTTCATATCTCAAGCCAAATATCTTAAAGACATGCTTAAAAGATATGGAATGGAATACTGTGCACCCATGAGCACACCTATGACCACAAATTGCAAATTAAACAAATATGATGACTCCCCTCCGGTAGATGCAACTCATTACAGGTCAACAATTGGAGCCCTTCCATACTTAACAGCTACAAGACCCGACATTATGCAAGCAGTAGGAATGGTGGGAAGGTTTCAATCTACTCCTAAACAATCCCATTTGATGGCTATAAAAAGAATTCTCAGATACTTGAAAGGAACTCCTGATTTCGGTCTTTGGTACCCTAAGAGCTCAACTCTTATTGTGACTGCATACACCGATGCTGATTGGGTTGGAAGTGTCGATGATCGAAAAAGTACGAGTGGAAATGCATTCTTCCTGGGAGATTGTCTAGTATCTTGGCTCAGCAAAAAATAGACATCCATATCACTATCTACAGCTGAAGTCGAGTATATAGCTGCCGTAGATTGTTGTACTCAAATATTATGTATGAAGGAAGCTTTGAAAGATGTCAACATAGGTACAAATCAACCAATCACCATCTATTGTGATAACACAAGTGCTATCAGCCTCAACAAAAATCCAGTGATGCACTCAAAGACCAAACATATACCAATCACGTATCATTTCCTTCGTGAACAAGTAGTTGTACAAAACATCATCTTGGAATATATCAATACTAAGGAGTAGATGGCTGATATTTTCGCAAAACCTCTTCCTCTAGAAGCATTTGAACATCTTCGTCAAAAGATGGGGTTTATTTCTTTAGCATCACTTTAAGTTGATTCATAAAGATGTTGCATGATAGGGAGAGTAGTTCGATAGGGGGAGTCCTTGTGCATTCCTTTGCGATTGATGTTAAAGGGGGAGAGAAGAAGAATATTGCCATCAATAACAAAGGGGGAGATTGTCGATCTAGATTGTCATTGATGTCAATATGACAATATTCTAGATGCTAAATGATGATATGAAGCCAAGGAGAAGCAGAGCAGATTCGTGAAGAAACTAAAGAAAGAAGCCAAGGAGCGAAGCCACAGGAAAGCCAAGCCATGAGTAAAAGTATGTTACAAACTGTTCTTATTAAAATATTGCATATGCTCAAGGAGTAAATGCCATATCAGAGATATCGCATGAAATATCAGAGGAGCCAACATATCAAAGGAGTTAACATCAGAGGAGTCATATTGGGAGTATCGCATGTAATATATTCCCAAGAAGAACCGATAGGAAGAATTCATCAGAAGGAGCAAAGAGGAACACACAGCGAGGAAAGAGCCAACATGAACAACAGCTGTCGGAAGAGCGGGGGTAGGAACTCGTGAAGTCCAAGCAAATCATCATTTGTGATAAATTTGTGGACCTGGTTGAGTTATCAAAAGAAGCTTATTGGAACATCGCATCGTAAGTTATGGAAGGCTTGTTACATTGCAATATAAGGTGCGAACCCGATCGCTCCATTATAAACCGCCCTATTGTAATATTCCATCCGCGTGTATCGGAACCTTCACATCGCAATTCATAAATGGATGTCACATTAAAAACTGCGATTGCAATATTATTGTGGACTCGTTACACTATTACAACATGATTTAATGTTATATCACATCCACATTGGAAGTCATGTATTAAAAAGAAATGCCACTTGAAATCTGCGATTGCATATAAGTATGCGGACTCGCTGCACCATTATAATACATCCTAAAGAAATATTACATCCATCACATATCGCAAGTCTTGAAGAGATGTAACAATGGAAAACCGACGATTGTGATTAAGGTAGTGATGTGGCTGGTGGGATCACCCATTATATGTTTTTTTAAATATGTTGATATGTGAAGATATCGGAGGACAGATTATGTTATCAGCATGACTTGTAAAAGACCTCTAGAAGTTGCGATTGCGATTAAAGGAATGATACGGCACGTGGGATCTCCAATATGGGTAGAACCTCTCTTGTGATGCGATTTCCGTGAAAAATTAATGTCTATTGTATGAATATTAAAAAAGGGGACTCTCTGATATAGTTTTAATATGCAACACTTTTGTAATTCGACCTCTCTTCCGAATGAACGCGTCCTTTGAGTATTGGTGAATTAGAAGAGACAGAAGAAGCCAAAAGATCAAGTGAGCAAAAAAGGAAGCGAGCTAAAAGGAAGCCAAAGGTCAGGGGTATCAGGCATATATAACAGAGAACAAGGAAAGTTTACAGGTTTGTGAAACTGTAAGAAACATAGGGAGCTGAAGGTCTGGCAGACGTGGAAGAAGCAAGAGGACAGAGGTAAGTAAGTCATAGGTCCAGCAGGGTTGGGAGTAGAGAATTACTACCAAACAGATCCAGACACTTTACAGCAGAGGGTTGGAGCCTTTGGGGTGGTGCCTCAGAACTAGAAGGATTGGAGTTCCTAAATCCATGGTTGGTGCCTTGACAAGACAGGGTTGGTACTCTGGAGGTTGGAGCCTCACAAAAAGTCCAAGTTGGTGCTTGGAAAATACTTGAAGCCCTATATACATTGTACTTGATTTATTGCAAAGATTACATTACTAAAATCATTTATTCCTGTTATTTATTTATGTCTTCTAAATATAAATGATTTAACTGAAAAAATAACAATTGAAAAGAAATATTGATTCACCCCCCAGTATTTCCAACAACGACTAGGGTAATTTCATAACTCCTTTCTCTAGGAGAGATGTTACACTCATGGATGCCTTAAATGACTCCATTTGACCTATATTTATGTTAAATGAGGCATTCCCGAAGAAAATCATGAACCGACATATATTTATAGAATTTCTCACATCGGCCTACTTGGAACTCATGTCGGCTTGTTTTAAAAAAAATCCATAATTATTATGTCAACTTCAAAATTGGATATCTCCTAAACGACAACTCGGACTTAAACGATTCTCGTTGCATTAGAATTTCCTTTATGAGCACTATCATCCTCATCCATCACATGCCGTGTCTTCGTCATGGTTTTTCCCAAAAATATGATGGGTGCCAAAACCCCTCTCTTGGGTTCCAAGTCCACAAGCTGCCATTGTGGCGGTTTGTCCTCCAACCCCTGAACCACTGGGGCTTGGAGTACCTCCTGAGCTCAAATTTCAACAAAAATCAACCTAGAAAACAATTTGAATATGGATTAAGTGATATTGGGTGGTCCCTTAGATCGCAAGGCCTTGTGGACATCATTAAAAACCATTTCATTTCATTTCATTATGCGAATTGCAGAGGTGGATCCACACTATGCACAATGAAACCTCCAAATTCCACACCCACGTTTCTCACTAGCCAAATTACAGCTTTCACCAACCACCCTCAAGGAAGCCCTGGTGTAGTGGGGAATGTATGCATTTGGAGGGAGTGCTAGCCCAACAATAACCAACGAAGGCAAACAGTTTCTACTTAGTCTGACCACAGTTGATGGATCGTCCAAGTCAAAACCAGTTCAAGGATGCAAGGGAGAATGTTGGAGCAAGACAAGTAGCATGAGTCAAACTCTGAAAGCAATGAAAGCAAAATGAATCAAATGTAGTTTTACCGCCACTGTTATGCCCACTAGGTCCACTATCTCCTCCCACCCACCTTGGAACGAAACATAGTCAATTTATTCATTATATACCACCACAACTATGATTCCAAACTCTCCCTTTCAAATGTTCCAATATTGGGCAGGGTTTGATGCATATGGAAAGTCACTATTGTGTGGAGACTTTCATTGTGTGGAGGTGTAGAGTTACTCCACACCTCTGACACAATGAAAGTCTCCGCACATTTGGAAGCATCCATCAGATTCCCGCATTTGACATACAAGTTGAGCGACGTGTTTTGTAAATGTTTGTCAACCTTAAATCCCCTCTTGTTCATGCCTCTTATTCACGTGGCCATGATGCTTACTGCAATCGTGCAATTAGTATTAGAGCAACCTGATAAACATATCAGGATTTTGAAAAGTAATGTTAATTAGTAAGAACATTTCATATGATTTTCCAAAAATTTACGCAAACAAGATCCCCTTCCAAAGTTGTTTGAGAAAGAAAGAAAGAAAGAAAATTATTTTAATGTCCACGAGGCTAAAGATAGCCTATGGGATAGATTGCTTCTTCATCTGGTTGATGTATTCGACCATTTTCTTGTGAAGCCTCACAATAAACACTTCCATCTTCTCAACAAACCCCTCCCTAAATAGATTATCCTAAGTGCTAGCTTCCAGAATATTTGCATAACTTTCCCTGTTGTTAGTTGGGATTGTTTTGGTGAAAAGTGCACGCCAATACCAACATGGCTTTGGAAAGTGCCACATGGTGAGATAAGACCATACAAATAAAAATAAGTGTAATTTTTGTTGTGATTCATTCATTCAACCATTCATGGTTGGATGGAGAGAAAAATTATTTTGGTGACTGAGGAGTTAGGAATCTTGGGGTTGGACTTTATAAGTGGCTCAGGTGTGCTTATTCAGTTAACCATACCAATGGGAGGCATACAAATTTTATGCAAGCTCTAGTGGCCCCGAGAGGTTGGTGGCTTCAAGGGTTTGTTGGCCTCAAATGACCCACCCGAATGAGTTTACATGGGCGCCCACATGACTGAAACAAAGGGACAAGGGAGAGCGGGGCAAACAAGCTGCACGAACGTGCACAAAGTCCACCCCGGGTCACAACTTAGTATTTTGATTACGAGCTCGTGTTCCCTGGCACACCCTCGCCCGAACAAGTTTACGCGGACGCCCTCGCAATAAACACTCCCATCTTCTCAACAAACCCCTCGCTAAATAGATTATCCCAAGAGCTAGCTGCCAGACTATTTGCATAACTTTCCCTGTTGTTTTTCAAGGCCTTACATTCTAAAATGAAATGTTTTACTGTTTCCACTTTTCCAGAAGAACAATAAATGCATATTCTTTACTCCCACACTTTTGACCTTTTCCAGCGCCCTGTTTCACAACGAAGTTGATAAGAATTAATCCTTAATTGAGCAATAATAATTTTGGCTCTCTAAGAAATACTAACCTCTATGTATGCTTTTTGTTGATGATTGTGAGTGGGATTAAACACTTCAATATAGTACTTTTTCTTTCTCCCTAGCTCCTTATCCCAAATACGCTTGTGAAACTTATCCATAACAAAAGATTTTATCTCTTTATTGTTTATGGGACACGTGTTCAAGTAAATACCCATTTACTAAACCATTTGTTATTTTTCTGCATCCAACTCTTATTTCTTGTGCACAATATGTCATTAAAAACAACCTTAGGTCATATGCTCAATTTTTTTTAAATACCTTATGACTCACACCATAAAATTGCTTCAATAGGAGCAACCCCTGTTTCACTTAACAAGATAGCATAAGGAAGTAGAATTTTAATTTTGAATTTGATTGTAATCAAATAGTTCTGAATTTTCTCAATTTGTTTCCACTGCATGTTAGATGTACTATTGGCCCACAGTTCATAACCATAGAGAATCACAGGAATCACTAGAAGCCCAAAAAGAGTTTGAGTGGTTTTCCATTCCATAACTCCACCTCTCTAAACCTATTTTGAAAAGCATAAAATTCCTTCTAACCCCCCAAAGTTCTTTTCTTTCTACAACCATCCCAGCTTAGATTTTTGTTGAAGTCAATTATGAGGTTTTTGTAATCTGCAACTTCTTCGAGAATGTTGCTTTCAAAGTAGAACTTATGTTGGTTATGTTTTATTTTTTTAGAGAAAACTACTACTTCTGTTTTGCTAATATTGACTTGAATCTCCACCCTTCTACAAAAATTCTCAAGGGATAGTAAGTGCTCTTGTAAACCAAGAGTAGATTTAGCAATCAGAATAAGGTCATTTGCATACAAAAGAAGCCTTATAACAAACTTGCCCAAATGGATACCATCACCCCCTTGCAAATTTAACCACTCCTCAAGCGTGTCAATATATAAACAAAAAAGGGTAGGATACAATGGGCAACCTTGCTTGACCCCGATATCGCTTCTAAAACTTTCAGAATTCCATGGGGATATTTTTAATTTTGACTTTCACCTCTTCATACAACATATGCAAAACTACTCTCAAATGTTTAGGAACCCTAATTTCCTCCATTCTGTGCCACAACTTATCCCTAGGAACCGTGTTGGGGTTCCTCCATTCTGTGCCACAACTTATCCCTAGGAACAATGTCAAACGCTTTTATGAAATCAACAAAACAACAAAAGGCTTCTTCTTTTTTCTCCCAAACTTTTTCAGTGATGTGCCTTAAAATTATACAATGATTAACTATGAAATAATGATGTACCTTAAAATTATACAATGATCAATAAGTCTTGAAGCAGTGGTGTTAGAAAAAAAAAGAGGAATCATCAACTATATCAACTACTATATGCTCACTCCTAGAAAAATTCCAAAGGAACATATTCAGGTTGCCTTCCTTTCTCATGTACCCTACTTCATTATCTATTTTTCTATAAGTTATTGCTAAACAAATGTAAAACAAGTAAGAAAATTTAGGCCTCTTTGTCGTGTCGATGACCGGTTGCTGTTGATTAACTAAGATGAGCATCAGAGAGGCTTTGCAAAATAGTGTGTCAAGGATAAACAATTGACTGTGGATCAATTGCGACTCGGTCAACGTGTGTTGCTGGGGCTTT
Source organism: Pinus taeda (assembly GCA_000404065.3). NCBI lineage: Eukaryota > Viridiplantae > Streptophyta > Pinopsida > Pinales > Pinaceae > Pinus > Pinus taeda. The sequence continues at coordinate 19,463 of APFE031504876.1, read as the reverse complement.
CTAAGATGTTAGGTAAATTGCTTCCACTCTGGCAAGGTGCATTAGATACAAAGCATAAGGTCAGTGTCAGTTTGCTTCGTTCTTTGGAATTGCTTAGGAGAGGAAGAAGCAAAAGCACATGTACATGATCGCCACAAAATTACGTAAGCCTTTCACCCCAACCAGGGCATAACCCAATAACCATGTTGCGCCAATGCCACCCTCCCTTCAATCTTAGGCATCTTTGGCACCCCTTTAATATCTGCCAGATATTTCATTGCTCATTGTTTTGTGGGTTATATGTGCCAAGGTAAATAATATCCGCTAGATATTTCATTGTTCATTCTTCTGTGGGTGACATGTGCGGAAGCTTTCAACACTTTTTGATAGAATCAAGAGGAGTTTCTGCTTTGATGAACTAAATTATCATCAAATAGTTTTACATTTTACGAATATTTAGCTTCGTCCACAATGCTATATTTTCAATACAAGAACTAAGTTATGAACAAATAGTTTTCCCTCTTAGGATTACATCGACTTCCTCCATGCTAATGTATTTTTAATATCATGGATTCAGTGAAATATATATTTTTAAGTTGGTATTAAAATATAATCCTTTTACACTATAATGAACATCACAATACAACTTTAGTAAGGCGTTATATGACTTGGGACACCGATATACAGAGCTAAGTTCATTGTGTGGAGCTCCACACTCTCGGATAACGAGCTTTCGCCATATTAACAAATTAAAATTGAACAAATTAAATGAAATGATACTAATCCATAGTATTATTACTTATGAACTTATTAACCTATGCTATGAGATACTTCCTTATTTAAGCGTGTATAGGAGCTGAAGTTTAAATAAACTAATTTCCATAAGCTATCAATTAAACTATTGTTGAAGCTTGCAGAAAGATATTCATCTAGAAAAAATTCATTGTGCGGCGAGTTTCATGCAAAGAGCTTTGTGAGGAAAACTCTCACTGTGTGGAGAGCTTTGTGCAGAGAACTTTCATTGTGCAGAGAGCTCTGTGCGAGAGACTTTTGCTTTCATTGTGTAGAGTTTTCTCGACACTCCACACAACCTTTAATCAAATAATTAGTGATAGCGATAGAGGCCGGGACTATGCTGCATTATAACTATTAATCTTATTTAATTTAAATCTTAAATATCAATTTGACCTAATTTAAATTTGGTCAAATCATTGTTTTAATCATTAATTACTCTAATCAAATTTAACAATTATATCTAATTTTATTTAAAATTCTTAAATCTCAATTTAAACTTTGACTAAATTTATTTCTCTCTAATCTTTAACGAATGGATACATAGTTCCATTTTCCTATAAAAAGGATTTTCAACACTCGTTTACTCATAAAGTTCTTTGTTCCTTGATGATGGATAGAGAAACCATCCGAAACGTTGGACGGATTAAAACAATACACAGTTCACTTCCGAAATCTCCAATAGTATACAACATGTTTTCTAGAAGAGCATAATTTAAGAAAGCAACTTGATCATAATTATTAGTTGTAAAACTTATATGATAGGTTTCGTGATAGTTAATCTAGTATGCATGAACATGTATAATATTTGTACTTTAGCATACTTTTTATTATATTCTTCTCTCTTTTATTGATTTAGATTAAATTGGTCACTCACCCACTTCATTGTGTTCTAGTGGAGAGTGAGTCAATGTTGATCATTCTCCCTGAAATTTTGTACTCTATATAGTAATAAAAATGAGTGTCACGTCACATGAATAGGTCTAACAAGTCTCTCTAATAACATACTTATCTCTCTTTTGGTTATGTTTGAATAATTTCAATTGAAGTTTTCTAGTTTCCATTCTAGTCTCCTTTAGGATTTCCTTCCTACATGGAATCTTTCTTCAACCTCTAGAGTGGTTTGCGTGATTAATTTGTAATCCATTTTTTCTTGATTTCCCTTTGCAAAATTTGTGTACATAGCTTGTTTACGTACTTTTCCTACAAAGGTAGGTTTTAGTTGTGACAATGCTTTAAATTAATTTAAGTAATTTCTTTACTAATCTAAATCACCTTTTCATTGATTAAACTATTCAAGTAATTTTTACATTGATTCAATTTTTTGTTATGGTGGATCAATCCTTCATTAAGTTGATTTAACATGTACAAAAGTCCAACACTTTTGGTTTTTAGATTGAGACCATAATCCACTTGTAACCTATAATTTGGAACCTAAAGGACAAATTCTCTCCATTGGACAATCTTCCTCATCAAGGAAGACACCTCCTAGCCCTTAGAAGAATTTAATTTGGTTAAGGAAAAATATATTTTTAATATAGAAACCCACATGTGCAAATTTGGACATGTCGGCCCAAAAGAGAAATTGGACACCCTTGGATGGCTATAAATTCACGTCAAGTGACCCTCATTTGGGGACAATCATCAAGCATTCTTCTTTTCTCTTCCTTGGTTTTGGCTTGCACAGGTCTGAAGTTGGTTCACAGGAAATTGGTTTGCACAGGTACGAAATTGCAAGGTCTGAAGCTCGCACATGTAATTAGGGTTTTTGGTTCACAACCATAGGGTTGCCACAGGAAATTTCGGCTGCAACCATATGCACGCTAGCCTTTGTGTGTGGCCGGACGGAAAGTTTTATCCACACATAGGCCTCTTTGTGCAGCTGGAATGCTTTAGCCGCACTCAAGATAACTTGCTCTATGAAGGTATGACTTAGGGTTTCATTTGACAGTTGACCGCAAGCTTTTGAATCATGATTTTGACTAGTATTATTGTTGGATTCATCTTTGGGATATGGTTTGATTAGTTTTGTTGGATAGTCTTGTGAATGAAGGAATGGATTATTGTACTTTCTCTTTGCTAAACATTTTATGACAATCTAATAAGAAGAAGAAATTGAAAGGCTTTTCCCACTTGTGGGGTTCTTCCCTGGTCTCCGACCAATCCTCGTGTCTCTATGTATGAATGTTTTGCATATGATGTAATGACGTTATAATGTTGTGGGGTGAATTAAATTTGTAAATGATGAAATGCAATTGTCTAAAGGAAAGAACAATATAGCCCTAAGAAAAATTCAACATGTAATGAAAGTTGGGTTGAAAAAAGTCATTGAGATCACCCCTATGAAGATACCTTTGATGGAAGTAAGAGAAGATGGGGGAGACCTAAAATAATGATAGGGTTTGTAGGAAACTGTAGGAAATCTGGTTATTAGGGTTTGATGGATATCATGAGGTTAGGGTTTGAAACCTTGGAATATTATAAAGGCTTGAATTTTGCAATCTTGAAACCCTAGCATGATCAATGATATGTTATTCTAGCACTTGTGATAATTTTAGTGTAGCCCTAGTTAGGCTAGTCTCAATTAGGCCTGGTTGCTGATGAATTCGATGGAAATATTGAAGGCATGGTTGGTTCAAGAGGGAGATGATCACCTCTCGTTAAAGATAAGTACCATTTTAGATTTATATCTTCATGACGCTATTCTTGTTTAGATTTATTGTTTTGATTATTGCTTATACTTCCTGCATGAATATTTGAGTATTTGAATACATTTAACCTCTAGATGAGATGTGATAAGTAGATCCTTATTGAGGATCATCTAAGTTCTAGGAAAAGAAAGATAGCGCAGGAAGAGAAGAGCTAGTGACAAAGTGCTACAACTTCCAATGAAAAATAAGTACTACTGGTTGCAAAGGTATATGAATACTACAAGGCATGTGTAGTATATTGTTTTAGTGTTATGATTTAGCTGCAGTATTGGATGGAAAATTAAGTCCTAAGGTATGTTTAATATCACCTTCATGAATTTTCATCATGTCTTCAGTTTAATTAAAAAACACTTTATGGTCCAAAATAGACCACAATATTCAGCTGCGCGCGCTCCGTAACAGCTCTGACCCTGTAGATCTGGGCGTGACCATTCCGATTCGCTCGACAGACCGGACCAGAGATCAGGATCAGTTCTGATTCAAATCGGGATTGACCAGAATTGTTGCATGGGGCTCTCACCCTGATCACGAATGGCGAAAGAGGGCGAGTCAGACTTAGATGCCTTCCGAGCCCTGGTTGCTGCATCAGAAAAGCGACCGATCCCGCTCTCGCATCAGAAGTTTGTGAAAAAACTGGACAACATTCCCTCGGTGTCTCTTCTGGCAGAGGAAGCATGCAGAACAACGTTAAATCTAGCTGAAAGGGGTCTAATAGGCCAGTTCACAGGGCTATGGCCATCCCCGAAGGTAGTAGACGAATGGGTCAATCGAAATTGGACCCCGCTGGTCAAGGAAGGTATAAAAAGTCATTTTGTAGGCAAAGGGTTTTTTGTTTTCGTGTTTGATAGTGAAGAAGATCGAAGCTTGATCTTCAGAAATGGACCCTACTTTATGGGGCCACGAGGGTTATACTTGAATAAATGGCATCCGGATTTCGATCCTACTCAAGAGGTTCCCACAACGGTTCCAGTCTGGGTGCGCCTACCACACCTCCCTCTCCATTGCTGGAGCCAGAGCTCGCTGAAATCCATCAGCAATGCCCTAGGCAGATATATAGATCAGGCTCCGAGAAAGGATCAGTTCTCTTGCGCACGCATCTGCGTGGAAGTCGACTTAGAGGTCGGGCTTCCTGAAGCTATCAAGCTAACAGTAGCCGACTGGACACACATCCAGGAACTAGATTATGAACAGTTGCCTTTTAAATGCCGGCACTGCCACGAATACGGGCACTTTGTAAGGTACTGCAAAAAAAGAATGGAGGAAACTGAAGAAAAAGAAAAAGGTGACCAATGGAAGCAAGCAAAGAGAACAACGAGCAACAGGCAGAACAATAAAAACAAAACAAAAGAGACAGCGAACAAATCAGGGCTTGAAGACACAAATAACCAAAACAACGGAAGAAGATAAGCTGAAAGCAGCGCTAGGGACAAAAATCCCTTCGAATCCCTCACTCCTCCGGAAGATCCGCCAGAGGCCGAACCAGAAGATCTACCGTAGAAGAACAACGAAGATATACAAGAACCAGGTAATATTCCAAATCTGAATCCCAGCAACATTCCTTCTCCTTCTTATGCGGACATAATAAAACAAAAAAATAAGAACCAAGAATATGCGGGCTCATCCGATGAAGAGATAATTGAAAGGCCACTAAAAAAAGTGGGCAGAAGAACAAACAGGGAAACCAGAGAAGAAGAATCAGAAAGGCAGAAAACCCTAGGCAGTCAAGCCACCATAGAAATGACCATCGGGAGAAACACAAGACCAAGGGCATCCAAGCCAGGAGGCCCCCCTTCATCAAGTGGTAAATGATGCAGTTGATCTCCTGGAACTGTAGGGGGCTGGGTAATCCCAATAAGGCTGAGGCTATCAAGGACTTACTGAAAATGGAAACCGCAGACATCCTAATGCTCCAGGAGACTAAGATAGAAGGGGAAGCCATTCTAAACACTAGCATGTTGAAATGGAAATATGACTCAGGAAAGACTGTCAGTGCAAGGGGCACGGCCGGTGGAATAGGCACGTTTTGGAAAAACTCATTCACTTTGGAACGATCCACAGAGACCCAACACTAGATCCACACAGATCTGCGACATACGGAAAGCAACCTCTCCTTGGCTCTTTTTAATTTGTATGTTCCTGTTCACTATGAAGAAAAGAGAGAGTGTTGGAGGACACTAATGGCCTATATAGAATAGATCAACCCTATAAACATAGTCATCGGAGGAGATCTGAATATCATTCTAGACCCCAAAGAAAAAAGAGGTGGGATTTATTCTAGAGATCCCTTCGTCAACACGGTGGGAAATCTGATTTTACAGTGGGACTTAGTTGATTTTAAACCCATAAAAGGCAAATACACCTGGTCCAACAACAGATCAGGAGAAAATCAAATCTCAGCTAGGCTGGACAAGTTTCTCATCAGCAGCACATTAATGCTGGACAACAAAATGGTTTTCTCCAAGATCCTCCCCAAGCTCACATCAGATCACAAGCCAGTTCTGCTTTGTATTAAAAAAGAAGAAGATCTCGGCCCTCTTCCTTTTCGCTTCAGCCCTCTCTGGGCAGGCAAATATGGATTCTACGAAACCGTTCAAACGGCCTGGAGGATAGCTGTTCATGGATCCCCAAGTTATGTGTGGGAACAAAAAATAAAAAACACCAAAAAAGCTCTGAAAGATTGGATTAAAAAATCTCTGCAAACCCCAACTAGCCAAAGGAAAGAAGCAGTTCTTCAGCTAGAAAGAGTCCAACTTGAAATGGAGGAGAAAGATCCCTCTCCCACAGATTTAGACACAGAAAAAACTGCCCAAAGGAAAGCATATTACTGTTTCAGAAATGAAGAAGAATACTGGCGTTTAAAGTCCAGAAGCTTGTGGCTCAAATCTGGAGATAGGAACACCAAATACTTTCACAGACAGTGCAGGGCACGAGTCTCTCGTAATCACATAGCAGAGATAACAAGCACAACCGGACAGGTGTATAACGGATTCTCACAAATCAAAGAAGCAGCGGTCACTCACTTTCAGAATCTTTTAAGTGCGGAAAGAGATGGAAATGAGGAGGACGCAGAGGAGTTCCTCTCAACCATCCCAAACCTAGTCAATGAGGAGGAAAACGATTCTCTGTTGAGCCCAATCACGGACGAGGAGATAACCAATGTAGTTTGGTCCATGGAGCCGGACAAAGCCCCAGGACTCGACGGGTTCTCAGCTCACTTCTACAGAATCCGTTGGGAAATCATCAAAATCGATCTATTCAGAATGGTAAGAGGAATCCTGAGGAAGGAAAAAGTAGGAGGAGGGATAAACTCTACCTTCCTAGCCTTAATTCCCAAGGAAACAAACCCAAGGACCTTTGACAGATATAGGCCGATTTCTCTCTGCAATATATCTTATAAGATTGTGGCCAAGCTGCTGGCCAACAGAATCAAGCCTCTTCTTCCAAAGCTCATCTCACAGGCACAAGGAGGATTCGTAAAAGGCAGACAAATTTTGGACAATGTCATCCAGATTCAAGAAGCTCTCCATTCCAGCATAACCCGGAAAGAACAAGGTATGATAATTAAATTGGATATGTGTAATGCCTTTGATCGTGTTAATCGCTCCTTTCTGTTCAGGGTTCTAGCTGCTTTTGGCTTTAAACAGGACTTCATAAACCTCATAAAGGCTTGTACAGAAAATGTATGGATCACCCCAATGGTGAACGACAGGCCAACGGAATTTTTCAAGCAACCAGGGGATTGAGGCAGGGCTGCCCCCTTTCGCCCTTCCTTTCCACTTGATGGCAGACGTGCTAAGTCGTAAGCTAACCCAAGAGAAACAAGTTGGTACCATTCCAGGGGTAAGGATAGTTCAAGGCATAGCCCCGGTGAATCACGCGTTATTCGTAGATGATTCAATTCTGTTGGGGGGCGCATCCATGAGAATTGAAAGCGCTTTTAAAACCGTTCTTCAACAGTACTGCAACATCACAAGTGCATTAGTCAGTGAAAGGAAAAGTGCAATATACAGTTGGAATACCGACCAACACGCTACAGACAGAATTGCTAGCGTTCTGGGGTTCAAAGGATATGCTCTGTGGGAAAAAATCAAATATCTAGGCTTACCATTGATGAGGGGCTCCAATCGAAATCAACTGTGGGAAGAAGTGATATCTAAATTCAAAAATAAGATAATAGCGTGGGGCGGAGTTTGGCTCTCCACCGGAGGCAAACTGACCCTCATCCGATCCGTGCTCTCTGCCCTGCCCACATATCAAGCCTCGCTGTTGCTGGCTCCAAAACAAATCACTGATCAAATCTCCAGCATCATCCGAAACTTTCTCTGGAGCGGAGGGAAAGGTAACAAAGATCGCTTCCATCTCATCAAATGGGAGACTGTGAAACACCCAATAGCTGAAGGCGGACTTCAGATCCGCGATCCCCATCACACAAATCTGGCACTGGGAGGCAAACTCCTGTGGCAATTAATCATTGAACCTTCGCACCCAACCAGTCAGTTATTGAACCTCAAATATTTACAAAAGCAAACAATCTCATCGTTCAATCCAGCGCAATCTTCAAGAGGGACGCAGGCCTGGAGGCTGTGTTGCAGACGGATCGAATTTTTTCGAAACCATTTATATAAAATACCTGGGAATGGCAAAAATTCGTTATTGTGGAAAGAACGAATCATGAATCACTCCCCTCTCTCGACCATCAACGAAATAACAGAGCTGAGAGTCTGGTTAACCTCTAAAGGAGTAAGGAAGATTGCGGATATAGCAGAGTGGGACCTCAATGGCAACTGGCAGCGCTGGACGTTGCCAATCATCCCAACCTACTTAATAGAACAGTCAAAAATTCTGTTAGAGGCAATAACAGATTTTACACCTGTGCATAAGGAGGAGGAAGATCGATGGGGATGGGGAAAAACAGGAGAGTATACGGTCAAACAAGGCTACTTTCAAATGCAAGGAAAACAAGAGTCACAGTACCCTGAATCAGTTTGGAAGCAGATATGGGAAAATTTCAGCGTTCCCAAAATCAACTTCTTCAGCTGGACCTTATTCCACAATAAAATATTGACCGGAGACAATTTGTGCAAAAGAGACTTTGCAGGCCCGCACTGTTGTCCCCTTTGCAAGAACGCTTCAGAAATTGCATCCCATTTGTTTATTGACTGTGAGTATACACAAAAAGTGTGGAACAACTTCTTAATAGGGCTGAATGTGAGTCCCCCAGCTCGCTGTCAGATCACAGAATTGTTTTTGACATGGAAAACTCGGTATCCCCACAGCATCAACGAAAAATCTCTTTGGCACAAGTTATGGACTGCTGCACCGAAATACGTTTGTTGGAAGCTGTGGCTCTCCAGGAATGAAGCTGTCTTCAATCAAAAAGACATAAATGCTGAAGCAACAGCAAGGCAGGCCAAGGATCTCCTCTTAGAAACTCTGAGACAAACTAGTGTCAAAGACAACAACCTCAGAAATGAAGAAAAGTCGTGGCTGGAAGGATATACACCCATGCCAACTACACATGCCATCATCCGCCCAAACCACAAGGAAAAATGGTAGTACAGAGACAACTCGGACAATTTTCAGAACTGGTGGAAGTCACAAGGTAAATGTACAATCTTCTTTGATGGGGCTTCGAAAGGTAATCTAGGCAGGTCAGGAGCAGGAGGTGTCATTTACTTTCAGAATGGCAGAAAAGAGGAATTCAGCTGGGGACTTGGGCTAAAAACCAACAATCAAGCGGAGGCACTCAGCCTATTAAAAGCTTGTCAATTGACCAAAAAAGGAAACACAAATGAAATTATAGTTTTTGGAGATTCAGAACTGTTGATAAGGTCTCTAGTTCACAAGAAAAGCCTCAATGATCCAGCTCTAAACAAGCAGCTAGCAAGAGTAAACAGATTAATGAAGGAATTCACATCAGCACAGCTCTTCCATATCCTCAAAGATTTAAACACTGAAGCAGACAGGTTAGCAAATGCAGGTTGCAATCTTGAAAAAAGTATGATCAACATAAATGCAGAGACTCCGAAAATGGCAATCATTCCTTAGGAGCACTAGAAAAACAGAGAAAAGCAATGAAAATGATTTGTAATACTTGCTTGGCTTTGGCCTCTACTAAATAAAAATTACTCGTTTCAGTTAAAAAAAAAATATCACCTTCATGAATGAATCATGCATGCATATGAAAGTAATTTTGATTTATGGTACATGTGATATATTGGTGCTCTTGATATTTGGTAAGACATGGTGAATTCCTGATATTATAAAGCTAGCTAAAAACATTGATTTTAATATATGGTAACTTGATATTAATATTAATTCTTGTGATAATCATGACAACGCTGATGATAAAAGCATGACAATAAGTTTGATACTCTTGTTGATCTTGGTTAGGTTTTGTTCAACTTAGTAAATCTGACAAGTGGTAGAATTGGATGCCCTGACTTGATGGTTGAAGCAATGTAAAGAAGTGATGTTATGATTATGATACTTGAAGTATGAAGATAAACATATATGACACCAACCTTTGATGAATATTTGATGACATGTTCATATGTGATGATGAAGTAGTTGATGTTGATGTGCTATGACCATAATGCATATATGTTTAAGAACTTGATATAGTTTGACTCCATGATCTAATAGTTTTGTTGATACATGACATTATTATGATAAGACAAGTTAATGTTTTCCATTCAGAGGGAGAAACTCCATGATACCCCAACAACTATTATTATTTGTATTCAATGAATAGAAAACTCTTGATTGTTGAAGCAATGTTTATGGACATGCATGGATGATCAATTGATGTTAGTTTTGACAAATTTTGATCTGAGATGAGAGGATTTATCATAGTCTAAGCCCCAACCACTGGGAGGAAGGCTTAAGGGTGTGACTATTGGCTCTCGATTGCACGGAAGAATGCCTATGGGTGCAACTTATCCTTTAGATACAAAAAATAAAACCTTATGCATGAAATAAAGAGCACACCATGAGTATGACAAACCTACAGTAATGAAGCGCATGATAGAAATTTCTATGGACATAAAATGAACAATAAGATCTACATAATGTTTGAATTGTAGGGATTAGAATCAAGGTTGTTTGATAGAAAGACCTATTTAGAAAATGTGAATGGACCTACTTTTATTTATGTTGCAAGGCTGAAAAAAATCACCCCTAATAAAATGGTGAGGAGAATTTCATAATTGACATGATTACTATCTTATGCAAAGAACTTTATGTTGTAGATGATGTGAACATCTTAAATCATCTTGTCTTTGTCGAGGTTTGCATCAATATGTTATTTTTCTTGATTTGATAATTAGAGCTACTATGTCAGCAAAGGATTACTCCTCAGTATGTAGTAATTTCTATTCTGGTTGTTACATAGAGTTCACAATGAATGGATGAAAAAAACTTATATGATTTTTCCCTAGTGTATGCATTCACATTTAGTGGCAGAAATGATTCATGTTATGACAATGTGGATGACTTGATATTGCTTGGTAAATGAAAATTGTTGACATAACAATATATAAGGTTGTAACCTGGTACTTGAGTGTGGAATCTACTTAGATTGAAGAGTTTGAAAATGATATTTTCTATGGCTTTGATATTAACTTAGTTTGGAATTTAAAGCTTGATAAGCAGACTTGGTTGATTTTATTGCACAATACTGATTTGTTTAAAGCAGGGTATATTGGTTTGGACAATATTATGTTAGCAAAAAGCATTGTATAGTTTCAAGCAAGCTCCCCGAGCCTGGTATGTCTATATGGACAAACTACCTGCTAAATCTTGGAAGTCGTGATGATTCGAACCTCCACTTCAAACTGGTCCAAGGTATGCCTTTGAGTTTGGTTTTATACGATTGAGGATCTATTCTTGACAAGTAATGAGCCTCTTATGTTCAAAGTAAGAGGGAGCTAGCCTTTGAGTTCAGGATGGAGGATCCTGACATGATTCACTACTTTCTACGATTAGAAGTTTGGAAAAGGAAGATATGTCGTGAAGCTATTGAAGAAATTTGGAGGGTGGGAATGCAAATTCTTGGACACCCGCATGGAATTGAATTTCAAGAAATTATTCAGAGATGTTGCTGGACCTAACTTGGCAGACTCCTCTGAGTACCGACAGTTGATTGAGGCATTGATTTTCCTTGTGAACACCCATATGGATATATGCTTTGCAGTGAACACCTTGAGCACACATTGGATTTTCGCTAAGCAAATTTTGAAATAATCTGCATGGGATGATCAATCTTGGTCTCATATATACTATAGAAGATGTAAGGTTACATGGATGCACGATGTTGACTAGGGCTAAATATGTTATTGATAAAAAGAGCACATTTAGGTTTTGCTTTAGTTTGGGATTTTCCATGACATCTTGGATGAGCAGGAAATAGAAGTTTGTAACCTTAAGCACGATCGAAGAATGAGTACGTTGTTGCTAGCATGGCTATCTATGAGATAGTTTGGTTAAGGAAACTCTTTGGAGAGTTTGAGTAGGTTCTGGATATGGCAGTGATATATTGCGACATCAAGAGTTGGATCTTACTGGCAAAGAATCTCGTACATAAAGCTAGGATAGATATATCTTTATAGATTGAGACAGCATTGCTGTATGAGACAATTGTAGGCTTGTGGTTGCTGCCTCCATGAGAGGAAAGATGAATAAGGTATCCTTTTCTTGGCATGTATTTTATCTAACATAATATTTTATTTTATTTTTCGTATAAAAATGAAAACAAAGGATTGTTGCTCGAAAAAACGAAAGAAAAAAATCTACATAAATTAATATGATTGAACCCTTCTACGAATTATTTGAGTCAGTACTAGATATGAGCATGTTGATATGTTTATGATCTACAAAGAGAAACATGGATTAATGGATATGACCCTCCTGGGCAAGGGTCCAGATTGATCGAGAACACTGGGCATAACTCTTCTCCCTTGGTTGAGGTCTCCAAGGAGAGAATGAAGCATTGAGGGCTCCTCAGGTTGAGGGATCTCTGGACAATAGGGTATCACCCCTATCTGTCACCCATAGGATCGAAAATGTATTCTCCCCTATCTTTGTCTAGTAGAGTATACCCCATTTGGCATCATACCCACAAGTCGGGCTTGATCTGGAGATAAAAAATAGGCTAAAAAGTGAAAGTGCTCAAAATTGCCTGAAATCGACACCAAATTGTAGTGTTCATTGCCTTGATTCCAACATCACTTGAATCATATCAATCCGACATTTTGTGGGAGAGTTATGGTGTTCTGAAGTTTTTTCCCAACAATTAAAAAGTCAACTTGTAGGGTTGACTGGGTTGCTGACTGGGCAGGTCGTACAACTGACATCAACAATTGACTAGGAAGGCGCAAAGGTAGTATAGACCAATCCGGGTGTTATCACTCAGGTTGTCCCTAGGCTCCTAATAGGGATACGACCGAGGTAACCACAAACCAATTTTGGATTGCAGGTTCTAGCCCACCTGCAATCGGAGAGGGCTCTCTCCTTATGATTCAACTTCTGTTGATGATTTTAGGCTAGCTTTCTGGCTTCAAGGGAGTGTTGTTTGTGATTGGATGGAGGTAGGATTCTCGAACAAAGAGGCAAGGTAAGGTGTGATAAGTTTCGAACCATTGGGCATGGAGTCACGGATTGAGGCTTGCGAGCGTTTTCTTGGTCACAAGGGGATACAGAGCGGGATGGCCACACAGGATACAATTATCGGTCTGCTGAAAGTACGGAATGAACATCAGGGATGAAAGGCAAAGGAGAATCATTTCATCATGCTGAAAAAGAGGAGAAATGGATGAATGGGATCTAGGAGAAGTTAAGAATTCCTAAACATGCACTCATATGTGAAAGAAACATCGTAAACAAGATCATTTAAGTATACATGCTCATAACTATTTCTGAAGAAAACATCGAGAAATGCAGAAATTGAACTTAAGGTGTAATGAAACAAATCTTAAGCTATTCTTTTTTCCTGCAATTTAGAAGGCGGAACGGTGGCAAAAAACATAAAAGTAAATAGAGGAGAGAAACACTTATTGAATCATGTAGAAGCATAGGAATTTCGTAATCATTCCTTGGCCAAGAGAAAACATCAAGTAGTTTCGCAATCCATGCTTTCAGCAATCTTTGATTATGGAAATTATGATAGTTACAGTGCGAGTCTTTGCTCGGAGAAAATGCTGGAAAGGAGACTGACCAACTACTACTACCAACCAACCAACCCCTCACAACATTGTTCAGGGTGGTATTTATAAGCAAAATATCGGAAAGAAATCATTACAACCGACCTAAAAAGGTCTGCTAGAAAACTCTTCAAAAATCTAAGTGTTGCTGGAATTAAATGCAAGTAAATCTTTTTGGCTGCGCTAGGGGCAGCTGAATCAGGAAAGGTGACAATGTGGCCCTTGGGGGCTAGATGCGGTGCTGCTGGAATGATTGTGCTTTGGGAACTGCAGTTCTGCTCTGGTGTGAGTTAAATGTGCAATAATTATGATTTGAGAGCTTCAAGCGACTTCGCCCTCTTTCTATGAATATGATGGAAGATATTAAATGTTCTCCTGCTTCGGGCCGCTGCTCAAGATTTTCACTGATACTCTTTGCCACTACATTGATGGCTTCCGCCGTCAACTGATACTCTTTGACACGCTTGATGCCTGATGATTTGATCTGATACACTTTAATCTCTGTCATTGATCTGCTGTTGTCTTTAAACCGGATCATTTTGGCACGATCGGGCAATTTTCGGGCTTTTCGACGCACAAGGGGCTAAGAAATCAAAAGATTCCTCGAAACGGCCTATTTCCCATAGCGATGCGCTAATCGAAAACTGCCTATGTTTCTTGTTCTGGAGCTCCGAAGTGTGATTTTTCTTCCTGCGCGAAGTTTCAGATTTCTGGCTGCTGACGTCAGCATGACGTCAGCTGTACGGCAGATGACGTCAGCTGTGGTGGGTCCCTGGTACAGAATGACCTGGTGAGGTGCTGATGTTGGGGGTAATGCGATGAATTAGCTTCGATGTGATCGCAATATTGCATCGGCGGAGAACGAAGGGTGCTTGAGTTGGGCATTTGGCGCTTGCGACCACCGACCGCCAATATCGCGATATCGCGTCGGGTGGTGACGGATGGGTCATAACTTGCATGGAGAGGAAAGTGCGATCTTGCGATGCGATTTGGCTTTAAGGTTCTGCGGAGTGTAAGTTTTGGGAGGAAAGAGCAAGTAGGTGGGTGCGAAGGGCATTTTGAGGTTTCAGAAGGGGTCCGATTACCTCAGAGGGATTTTATACTCTGGAAGGAGTCCATTGTATCTGGGAGATGGTTTGAAGGTTAAGGGTTCTTGCTAAGTTTCATGTAAACTGAGCAATTCCCGGGGGTACTTATGGTTATTTTCAACCAGGGAGAGGGATATTACATAGGGGAAATTTACTTAATATTAATAGGGGGACGGGGAAATATAGGGAGCTAAATAATAATGTTAGTGGTTAATATGGGGGTGGTAAGAAAGCGCTAAGTTCAGGAGAGCTTAGGCTGCTACAAGGGGGTAGGACCATTCTTTCAGGAAAGTATGGAACAAATTTGAGTGAAGCAGATCTTTACTCAAGCTAGTGTTATGAAAATGATGGAATTTTAGGAGGTGTCAAGCAGATCTTAACCATCTTTTGGGGAAGTTAGTTAATGATTGGGGAAAGCAGAGAAGGGGAGTTAGTTATACCTCTTTGAGCTTCTCGCATATAATTTCTTGTTGATTGTGTCCTGAATGAGATGACACCTGAAAGTCTGGAACTGATCAGCAATTAGGATTAAGCAACCTCAGAACTACCTACCCAGCCTACTTACCTAGCATTTTTTCTTCTTTTGATTTGGGTGCACTTAGACTTGCAAACCCATCATTCATTTTTCTTTTGATGCTTTCCTGTCTACATACTACCCTTATTTCTTCCAAGGGCCCAGATTAAGCTGTTGGGCTCCTCTGCTTCTCTACCTATCTAAGAATCTGCCAAGATTAAGCTGTTTGGACATATTTGCATTCTCTACATTCTAAAACAGGAAACTTAAACCTAGGGAGACCAAGATTAGGCTGTTTGGACCTCCCTTTAACTGAAAAATTAGCGATACCAGGATATCTTTACAAAATTTGGAAGGCAATTGAATGAACTTGAAGTAGCCTTCTTCGTTTGGAGACTGTTAAGCAAATATGGAGCATTGCAACATGCAAAGTACGACATATTTGGCCTGTAAAATGTCAATCATGAAATATGAATAACCTGCTGCAGCAAGAAGCTAACAGTGGCTCCACTTGGGGATGGATTCTCCTTGCGAGAAGTCAAGAACAGCAGGTCAGAATGCCTTGGTCTTTAGTTAGCTGTCTTCTGCAAAATTATTTTCTCCGGCTGCCTTATTCCTCCTACGTACCTACCCTAACCAACACTTACTTTGCCGTTAGGTGAGATCAAACAACCAGTGCAGCCACTTAAGCAACTGAGAAACAAGATGAACTTGATGACTGATGGTCTCTAAACGTAGAAGCATCATTCGGGTATATGCCCTCATAATCAAAGTTGTGGCATATAACTGTTGTTGTTGATGTATTTGGTCTTCACTGAGAAAGCGTGCTAAAGAACTTGGGTCAAGCAGAAGTTCCATGTAGTCTGCAATAGGATTAATAAAAACATCATGTGAGAGAAATTCTTCTGAGTCTTCTTGATCAGATGGAGCGGTTGCGTCCTCGGTGGTAAGCCTGGCAGCTAACCCTTCTGTCTCTGTCTTGACAATAGAATCATGCAGAGTTTGTAAGTCAGCAGATTGCAGTATTTCCTCCTGAGTTAGGGAAGGAAGACTTCGGCAGGATTCTGGGTCTTCTAGGTCAGATGGAGTAGTTGCATCTTCGGTAATGAGCCTAGCAGCTAGTCCTTCTTTCCCTGTCTTGATAATAGAATCATACAGAGTCTGCAAGTCGGCAGGTAACAGTATTTCCTCTTGAGTTGGAGAGGGGAGGCTTCGGCATGATTCCGGGTCTTCTCGGTCAGATGGAGTAGTTGCATCTTCGGTAATGAGCCTAGCAGCTAGTCCTTCTGTCTTTGCCTTGAAACCCAGATCATACTCAAACTGTAATTCAGGAGATAGCACTATTTCCCTGTGGACTGGGGGAGGAAGATTTTGGTAAAATTCTCTAGGGTCGCGGAAGTTGTATGATTGTATCTGAGCTTCCAAGAGTTCGATTTCATTCTCATATTTTTCAACAACTAACTCAAGGAAAAGTTTATTCTGGCCGCCTGGTATTTTTGACAATACTGCTCTGAAAAATTCTTCATTAAGCTCAAACTCTGATAAAATATCTCTGCATTCATCTAAAGCTTCATCAAATGGGAGATCCTCCCAGGACTCGGTCATTCTTTGTCACTGTTAATACTTGGGGACATGGAGTACTTGGCTGTAAAGTTGGTTCGTTCCTCAGTGGAGTCTTTGATTGAAATTGAAGTGGAGTTGCCAGTGGATGCCTAGACTTTGAAGTGCCTGATCTCTGTCCACCATCAAAGACCAGAACTAAGCTTGACAAACTATGAAGAACAAGAGCACTTTCTCCAGTGGGGTTTATAGAAATGAACAAAGCGCTTGAATCCCCAGTGGAGTACACAGGTACAGGTCGACCGAGGCTTTTACAAGTCGGTTTCTTCCTTTGTAGAGCTGCAGACTGGTTTAATGAATTTATCTTAGGAGGTTCCCCAGCGGAGTCGCCATTATGTTATCACTCAGGTTGTCCCTAGGCTCCTAATAGGGATACGCCCAAGGTAACCACAAACCAATCTTTGGATTGCAGGTTCTAGCCCACCTGCAATCGGAGAGGGCTCTCTCCTTATGATTCAACTTCTGTTGATGATTTTAGGCTAGCTTTCTGGCTTCAAGGGAGTGTTGTTTGTGATTGGATGGAAGGTAGGATTCATGAACAAAGAGGAAAGGTAAGGTGTGATAAGTTTCGAACCATTGGGCATGGAGTCACGGATTGAGGCTTGCGAGCGTTTTCTTGGTCACAAGGGGATACAGAGCGGGATGGCCACACAGGATACAATTATCGGTCTGCTGAAAGTACGGAATGAACATCAGGGATGAAAGGCAAAGGAGAATCATTTCATCATGCTGAAAAAGAGGAGAAATGGATGAATGGGATCTAGGAGAAGTTAAGAATTCCTAAACATGCACTCATATGTGAAAGAAACATCGTAAACAAGATCATTTAAGTATACATGCTCATAACTATTTCTGAAGAAAACATCGAGAAATGCAGAAATTGAACTTAAGGTGTAATGAAACAAATCTTAAGCTATTCTTTTTTCCTGCAATTTAGAAGGCGGAACAGTGGTAAAAAACATAAAAGTAAACAGAGGAGAGAAACATTTATTGAATCATGAAGAATCACAGGAATTTCGTAATCATTCCTTGGCCAAGAGAAAACATCAAGTAGTTTCGCAATCCATGCTTTCAACAATCTTTGATTATGGAAATTATGAAAGTTACAGTGCGAGTCTCTGCTCGGAGAAAATGTTGGAAAGGAGACTGACCAATTACTACTACCAACCAACCAACCCCTCACAACATTGTTAAGGGTGTTATTTATAAGCAAAATATCGGAAAGACATCATTACAACTGACCTAAACAGGTCTGCTAGAAAAATCTTCAAAAATCTAAGTGTTGCTGGAATTAAATGCAAGTAAATCTTTTGGCTGCGCTAGGGGCAGCTGAATCAGAAAGGTGACAATGTGGCCCTTGGGGGCTAGATGCGGTGCTGCTAGAATGATTATGCTTTGGGAATTGTAATTCTGCTATGGTGTGAATTAAATGTGCAATAATTATGATCTGAGGGTTTCAAGTGGCTTCGCCCTCTTTCTTTGAATCTGCTGGAAGGTATTAAATGTTCTCCTGCTTCGGGCCGTTGCTCGAGATTCTCACTGATGCCGCTACATTCATGGCTTCCGCCGTCGACTGATACTCTTTGACATGCTTGATGCCTGATGATTTGATCTGATACACTTTAAACTCTGTCATTGATCTGCTGCTGTCTTTAAACCGGATCACTTTGGCACGATCGGGCGATTTTCGGGCTTTTTCGGCGCGTAATGGGCTAAGAAATCAAAATATTCGCCAAATATTCCTCGAAACGGCCTATCTCCCGTAGCGATGCGCAATTAGCGCTTTGCGCTAATCGCGCATCGAAAACTGCCTCTATTTCTTGTTCTAGAGCTCCGAAGTGCGATTTTTCTTCCTGCGCGAAGTTTCGGCTTTCTGGCTGCTGACATCAGCATGACGTTGGCTGTACGATGGATGACGTCAGCTGTGGTGGGTCCCTGGTACAGCATGACGTGGTGAGGTGCTGATACTGGAGGTAATGCGATGAACTAGCTCCGATGCGATCGCAATATCGCATCGGCGGGGAACGAAGGGTGCTTGAGTTGGGCATTTGGCGCTTGCGACCGCCGATATTGCGATATCGCGTCGGG
>APFE031504873.1:0-19253 GCA_000404065.3 Pinus taeda | reverse complement strand
CTCCATGGAGGAGCTAGCTCCCCCCCAGGGGTCTTCCTCCCCTTCTCCGCCTTCCGCCGCTGAAGCTTTCAGATCCTTGCTGGCCTCTTTGCCCAAGAAGAGAGTCGTGGACGCTGCCAAGTTCGTGAAAAATCTAGAAGATATCCCGAGATCGCCCTCCCTCCTGAAGGTCCGATTCAAGTAGCATTATCTCTGGCAGATCGGGCTCTGGTCGGTCAGTTTACAGGTCTCTGGCCTTCCCCGAAATCAACAGAGAATTGGGTTGCTAGGAACTGGGCTCCTCTGATCAAGAATAAGGTAACCTCTTACTTCGTCGGAAGAGGATATTTCGTATTCGAATTTACTGACAAAGAGGATAAGGATCTCATCTTTTGAAATGGCCCCTACTTCATGGCCCTTCAAGGGCTATATTTAAACAAAGGGACGCCAGACTTCGATTCGACGGTGGATGTGCCTTCTGCGGTCCTGGTGTGGTTAAGCCTCCCAAATCTTCCCATTCACTGTTGGAATTGGGACTCTTTGAAGCATATCGGAAATGCTCTTGGGAAGTTCATAGACAAGGCTAACAGCAAATATCAGTACCACTGCGCCAGAATTTGTGTGGAGGTAGATCTGGAGGTCGGATTACCAGAGGCCATCAAAATAAGGGTAGGTCTGTGGACGCATGTTCAGAAATTGGACTATGAGCAGCTGTTGTTCAAATGCCGGAAGTGCCAAGTCTACGGTCACTTCGCCAGAGATTGCCCAACCAAAGGGGTAGAAGAAAAAGGGAAGGATGAAGGATGGAATCAGGCAAAAAGATCCAAAACTTCACTCAGGAAGAATGCAAATACTAATGCCAGAGTACCCCAAGCGGGATCTGCTCAGAATCCACCCTTGGAAAGCCAAGGGAACAAATTTGAGATCCTTGGATCTGAAACCATGAATATGCAAGAGACAGAAATTCTGAAAGCAGTCTCTCCGACTAAATCCATAAGTGTACCAGAGAGATCCAAAGGGAAGATGTCAGAAGAAGAGGAAACTCAAGATTCCGAGGAATCGGAGGAAGAAGGGGAAATAGGGGAATCACAATCTACCCCAAGAAGATCTACAAGAGGAAGGATGTCATCAAAGGAAAAAGAGATCAAGAGACATATAAAGACAAGCTTCAGGGCAGCCAGCCAACGCTAGAGAAACTCCTAGCTAAAACCCCGAAGATGAAGAGGATCCAAACCGAGAGCTCCAAAGGAGCTCACCACAGCGAAAGTAAATGATGAAGATTGTCTCCTGGAATTGTAGGGGAATGGGCTCCAAAGCCAAGGAAGAAGCTGTGAATATTCTAATAAGACTGGAAGCCCCGGACATTCTTCTCATCCAGGAGACTAAATTGGAGGACTCAGTGTTCCTCCAAGCAAGTAGAAAATTTTGGAAAAAAGACGGAGCACAAGCAACCTCTGCCTGTGGAGCATCGGGAGGACTTGGGTCGCTCTGGAATCCAAATAAGTTCTCTCTAATCTCTGAGTCCCTGAATACCCATTGGATTTTGTTAAAATTACAGCATCTAGAATCTAAGGAAACTACATGTCTGGTCAATGTATATGCTCCTAACAATGCAGGTGAAAAAAAATTATGTTGGGACTCCATCAAAAACTTGGCAGATCTAGAAAACTTGGAGAACATAATCATAACCGGAGACCTGAACCTCACCCTCCTCTCGTCAGAAAAAAGAGGAGGTAGTATTGTTAGAGATCCGGCAAGAGAATCAGTGGAAGATCTCATGCAAGATTGGGATTTGATAGATATTAAGCCGGCTATTGGCAAGTATATGTGGTCAAACAAGAGGGTTGGCCCGTACCACATATCGGCAAGACTGGACAAATTCTTGTGCAAAGTTCCTTTCTACTTCTTGGTTTAGAAGCCAGATCGCATATCCTTCACAGCAGCATATCAGACCACAAGCCCATCAGCCTTGAATTGTTGACCCCCAAGGATCTGGGGCCTATACCTTTCAGATTCAGCGCCCTGTGGATCAAAGAAAAGGATTTTATGGAAAAGATCAGAGACTGCTGGAAAAAGCTAGTCAAGGGATCAACGTTTTTTGTGTGGGAGGAAAAACTCAGAAGAGTTAAAAACATGCTGAAAAATTGGGCCAAGACCCTGCCAAATCCTGCAGGGGAAAGGAAAAAAATTCAAAGTGAGCTAGAAAGACAACACCTTCATATTGAAACAGCTGAAATCACTAAGGATGAGTTGGAAAAGGAGGCCAAACTTCAGCAAAGCTTCCACAAGGCCTGTCTGGCAGAGGAAGAATACTGGAGGCTCAAGTCCTGGAGCCTCTGGCTCAAATCTGGAGACAGAAACTCCTCATTTGTCCACAAACAAGCCCAAGCAAGGAAAGGCCGCAACTCCATCAGCGAAATAAAAGAAGACAACCACGTTTTGAAGGATTTTATCAGCATAAAAAAGGCAGCTACAGATCATTTTGAACAGCTGTATAGAGAAGAATCAGGAGCTGATTTAAATGCTGCCTTGTTGGACGCAGTCCCTAGCATGATCACCTCTAAAATGAATCAGTGTCTTGAAGCCAAAATCACGCTAAAGGAAGTTAAGGAAGCTCTCTTCGCAGTGGATCCCGGTAAAGCCCTGGGACCAGATGGTTTCACGCCCAAGTTTCTCCAGGTCTGTTGGTAGATTGTAGAGAAGGATTTCTACAAAATGATACAGAAATCTCAAGACTGCTAGAAGATAGGTGGTTGTATCAACTCAACCTTTCTCGCCCTCATTCCCAAAGAGAAAGGAGCAAACTCTTTCAGTAGATTTTGTCCAATTTCCTTATGCAATATTGGGTACAAAGTTATAACTAAAGTGATAGCCAACAGGTTGAAAAGGATTCTCCCCAAAATCATCCCGGATAATCAAGGTGGATTTATCCATGGAAGGCAATTGGTGGACAATTTCGTGCTGGTTCAAGAGGCGATCCATTCCAGTCTTCACCGAAAGGAAAATGGTATGGTTATCAAACTAGATCTTGCAAATGCTTTGATCGTGTTAGACATAGCTTCTTGTTTGAGGTTTTGCAAAAAATGGGGTTCGGCCAAAGCTTTATCAAGTGGATTAGAGCCTGCATCTCGGAGCCATGGATTGCCCCATTGGTGAATGGAAGGGCAGCTGACTTCTTCAAAGCCACTAGAGGGCTAAGGCAGGGGTGCCCCCTGTCACCACTTCTATTTGTACTTCAGGCCTCTTTTCTCAGTTTCTATCTACAACGAAAACAACAAGAACAAGACATAGCTGGCATGTGCATAGCTAGAGGGGTCAAAAGTATCAATCATGCCCTCTTCGCGGATGACACTCTTTTGCTAGGGGCTACAACACCTCATTTAGTGTCCAAATTCGAAGAAGTACTGGAAGAATATTGTAAGGTCTCGGGCAGTATTCTAAACAACGCCAAATGCCACATCTACAGCTAGAACATTCTTGCCTCAACTGCAAGCTCCATTGCTCGCTGCTTGGGTTTTGCAATCTCAAGCTCTTGGTCTTCTTTCAAGTATCTGGGATTGCCCATTTTCCATTCAAGGGCGTTGAGTAAAGACTGGCTGTCACAGTTAGACAAATTTAAATTAAAATTGCAGGCCTGGGGGTCCTCCTGGTTAAATATAGTTGGGAAATCAATCCTCATAAAATCAGTGCTCAGCAACCTTCCTCTATTTAAATTTTCGGTTCTATTGGCACCTGTAGGAATTATAAAAAAGATGGAGGATTTAATCAGAACTTTTTTTTGGAATGGAGGCAAACAAAACGAGAAAAGAATTTCTTTGGTAAATTGGGATACGGTCACCAGACCATTTCAGGAGGGAGGTCTGAATTTTAAAGATCTTAGAGCCCAAAACTTAGCCATGGGAGCCAAAATAATTTGGAAAATCATAGCCCCAAATCCTGGCTGGGTGCAAATTGCGTTGTGGAGAAAATACTTCAGAGGACCAAGAACTAGATGTCTGGATCAGCCCAAGAATAAATTCAACTCTCCGTTTAGCAGGTTCATCAGCAAAACTAATTCGTTGATAAGGAACCATGCATTCTGAATACCAGGCAATGGAAAGCGTATACATATTTGGAATGACATCATCCTAAATAGACCCCCATTGGCAGAAGCAAAGAGCATGCCTGAATTGCAGCGCTGGATGTCAGAAGCCAGCATAAATTCATTATGGGATCTTTCATCTTGGGAGGAAAATGCGTGGTTGGGCTGGAAGAATACACTAATCACTAAATACACTAATCACGCATTTGCATGGGCTCGCTCCAAAACAGGCTACTCAGTAGCCCAGGGCTACGCCAAATACCTCGAGAGGCCCCACGTGCCTCCCAACCCTGCTCCCTGGATTGGCATTTGGAGAAGTCCTTCAATCCCCAAGGTTGATCACTTCTGCTGGCTCCTCTGTCACCAGAAAATTCTGATTGAAGGCAGGCTCCAGAAAAGGGGCTTCCATGGGCCGTCTAGATGCTCTCTATGTAAGGAAAATTCAGAATCTGCTCTCTACATCATGATTGAATGCAGATAGCAACCTCTATATGGCAGGAGCTCCTAGGCTCCTGGAATCATAACTTCACCTTCCCAACATCAATCCCAGATTTATTTGCGAGCTGGATGGCCAAATACCCAGGCTATTCTCCAAAAAATAAAACAGTGAGGTCAGCATGGAGTGCTTTACCAAAGTTCATCAGCTGGCAAGTCTGGCTGGAAAGGAACTGAAGGATTTTTCGAAATAAGGAACAGGATTTCAGATTAGTGGCCAACGCAGCAAAATGCCAGCTAGTTGAGTGGCTGGAAGATAAAGGGGACGACACAAATTTAAGCCAGCAGGACATAGAGCTGGGATCTTCTCTCAACTTCAAATTTCCAAAAGCAAACAACTCTCCTTCTCCTTGCAAAGATTGGCAAGTCAGAAAGAATGAAAACGAATTCCAAATCTGGATGTCCAATCAAACTCTTCCATCTCTCTTCTTCGATGGGGCTGCTAAAGGGAATCCAGGTACTGCGGGAGCTGGAGGTATTATCATAAATCCAGATGGAGCAGCTGTGTATAGATTCGCTTGGGGACTAGGCCACTCCACAAGCATACAAGCAGAAGCGATGGCCCTCTTCCAAGGAATCAAATTCCTCAAAGAACTGGGCTATAAGGAGGCAAATGTCTTCGGAGACTCCCAGGTGATCATCCAAGCCTTGGCGAACAATTCCAACTCAGCAGACCTGCAGCTTGCAAGGATAATTTCAAGGATCAAAGGTATGACAAAGTCCATGAAGCTGAAGTACTTTCATGTTTTGAGAACAAACAACAAAGAAGTAGACAATGAGGCAAACAAGGCAGCGCAGCTAGACGTCGGTTCCCTTCTCAGAGACAATGAAATCCTTTGGGATCCAATTCCCTAAAGTGAAATGTTTTTTTGTCTCCTTCTACATCAGTTTGTTTGTATCTTCCACCTTGGGAAATTAGCAGTAGAAGCACACTTTGTTAGATATAAAAAGAAGAGACTGTTAAGAGTAGGTGGCATAGTTCGCTGGCTGAAAATTCACGCAGAAAATCTTCCCCGTCTTTTGTAACCGAATTTGTGGCTCTTGGCCGCTCAGTTAATGAAAGCTCATAACCATTTCTGTAAAAAAAAAAAATTAAAGAATGAGGTTGGAACATGGGGAAATGTACTTAACTATGAGGAGATAAAGGCATTGCTAAATGAGGAATACAAGGAACAATACTTAGATGGATGGTTTCTTGCGAAAAAAGAAGGATAATGAGGTCTGTTTCATGTTGCAAATATATGTTATAGGTTCATGGATGTATTCACAAAGAAAATGTCATTGTTTCAATTAAGCCTGCTTGTAAACATGACTTTATCAATGTTGACTCGGCTAAAAGATTGCAAGTACCTATGAAGAATATTCAAAACACAGATTGAGGGTGAAAACAATCAAATTTTCGAAGATGTGAAAATTACCATGGATAATTATGTGTTGCAGTCGGTTTTTTGTGCTATAGATATGCATGATGTAGGAATTATTTTGGGATATCCTTGGATAGGCTTGGTACAGTTAAAATTAATGTGCAAAAGAAGTTTTTGAAGACTTGTTCAAGAAAAAGATCATGTTGTAGTATACATCTCTTAGTAAGAAAGAAGGGCCCAAGGGACCACATGATGGATACACTATAGAGAAAACAATTTCAAAATGACATATCAAATGAAGAGCTCACAGTTGGATCATAAGAAAAGGTGACAAAAGCACTTGAAGAAAATCTAATGGGAGGGCATACAAAGGAAGATGAAGCTAATGAACTACATGATGAAGTGTCAAAGAAAGAAGAATCAAATGGACAGTTCGAACTTGAGTTAAAACAATCCCGTATAGAAGCACTTGCATTAGAGTCCTAGGAAGGGCATAAAAAGAAAGAAGAAGCTAATGAACTAAATGTATCAAAGGAAGTACATGTTGAAGAATCAAAGAAGGAAGACTTGATTGCTAAGGTTACTATTAATTACTACTCGCACCACATAAAGAAACAACAATCATTAAGACAAAGGCATGAGTAGAAAAAAACTTACAGAGTAGTCTAATGAGTTCACAAATTCACTCAGAAAATAGTGGAAATTCTGGCATGATTTTTGCCAAAATCTGGTAGAAATTTTGGGAAATCTGGGTTACACCTGTCAAACTTCAGGATTTTGGGTGCCTAGGGGGTTTTGATGGTGCTGAATCCATTTCCACCATCAAAAAACTATTCAAACACTCTGATGATCAAATTTTTCTAAAAAAAATCATTGGATTTTGGCGAAAAATAACTTTCTGGGCGAATTTGTGGCCTCAGAAGACAACGCCAAAACTTACTATGTGTACTATGTGCCCACATGGATTCGGAAAGGCAATTGCTATGGAGGCACCTGGAAGACTAATATCAATAGTAAATACATGTAGATATTCAGTTAACTAAAAGCAATGCATGTAAATATCAGAGTGCACAATGAAGACATGCATCCTAAGAAGAAACCATAATAAAGTTCAAGGAAAAGCTACAATTGGAGCCCATCTCCACGTTTCACTGGATGGATGGATGCTCATGCATGGTACCAATTGCTTACATTGCTCGGTAAGTCATATTATATGGCTTCTTCCCATGTTTCTACATGCTAAGGGGGATGGAATGTAATGTACCTAGGGAGGATAATATGGGGTACCCAGGAAGGCATCCAAGGGGATAATGAATGTAATGTGGGCGTAATAAGGGAATAGTTTCACTTTGTAATTCAAAGGAAATACTATGATCGTTAGGGGTATTTGGCATAAGAACCCTAGGAATATTTATGAAAAAGTATAAATACACGAGTATCCTTGTATTGGATATGTGTTGAATTGTGTTGTCTTGTAGCAAGCATGGTTTGTAGAGTGATTCCTTCGATAAGGAGTATTTGATGGTGTTAACCTACATCAAGGGTTCTTTTCTCTATATTCTTGTGTTGTTCATAGTTAATGTCTTAGATATCTCTTATGTTGTTTACCTTAGAAATTTTCATGGTGGATTCTCTCTTATATCTTTGAAATTTTACTATAGTGGGACAACCTTGAGCTAGTTTCTAACTCATCATATGGTTGATTGATACCTTAAGCACACAACATAATTAATTTATGCTAATTGATTTCATTCCTAGTGCTATAAAGTAGCTTAAAATGGTTGCATTCAAGTTGCCTCTTATAAGTTTCATTTATTGGAATGGTAATCATTTAAATGTAAATCTAAAGTTGTCTCTATTGCTCATCCTTAAATCAGATTTGGGATAGACATCTAGTAGCTCCTAACTCATCTCTTAAGTGGATAATTTGTGATTTATGCTATTGATCTTGGATTGTTATCTTAGGGCATTTAATACCTGTTGGAATTCTTGTACTTTGCATTGGCCTACATTTTGTGGGTTCATGGAAGTAAATAATAAGATTTCATGAGATTAATTCACTAAAGGGATTTACTTAAAGATCAATCAATGCTAGATAGGGATATCACCTTTGGCCTTTGTTGTTGGTCTAAAGTGGAGAAAATTGCGTTGAGGTGACAATGGTGCAATTCTAATCTTGTTGCCCCATTGTAGCACCTGTGGTTGGACTTACCTCTAGGGTGCTAGTTTAGGTAGTAACATTTTTGGTACCATTATCGAGTATGAAGCCCATTTCTCGCTTCTTGTTGGGATTCATTTTGCATGTATATTTTTAATGAAAATGCTGTTAATGCTAATTTAAATATCTCATTTGGCAACTCTAGATTAAAAAAAGTTAACAAAAAGAGACAACACAAGAGGAAGTGCCCAAGGTCTAATTTGTCGTGTGCTTGAACCTAAAATTGACCATAGACAAAGAAGATATGAGCTTAAAACATGAGAAGCTAAAAATCATTTAGGACTTGAATCTATGCAAGATATAATAAGATTATTTGTTGACAATTTAGTTGTCTTGAATCAAAATCAAATGGTTGCTCCTTGGTTGATCGATTGTTACAAATCGTTTGTTTTTTTAGTATGGTTGGTTAACCTCATGAGGCTTAAATCATTGGAAGAAAAAGGTCTTTATATCATGGTGATAATGGTATTACACCATGAAATAATACTATTAGTGGTAATAGGCCCCTACCCCCCCGCGAGGAGCTCACATGGCAAGCTCTAGAAAATGTAAAGTAAATGTGACTATAAGATCTCATGTTCAAATCTCTAGTTGCTTACCCATGGTCACATGTTGGGGGTATTGCAATTTACCTAGGGTTTATAGTGGTAGCGGTCAGAATTGACTCTGTGCCACTCGAGTATGGGATTAGCTTAGTGGTCGATTCCTCTAGACATTAAAAAATATGCTATAGTGCTAATGATCTTGGGATGCTTTCATGGATTTTGCTAGAAATATTGAAGTTGAACACATTGCTGTATTTTATAAATGTTTTGCTTTATCATTGAAGAAAGATGCCAGAAAATTCTTTATAGGATTGCTTGATATTAGTATTAACTCTCTTGATGCTTGTAGAGATACTTTCATTGGTAGATGTTTGTGAAAAAGAGAGTAGATTTCTTTAAATGCTTTGACGAATAAGAGGAGAATTGAAAATAAAACTATGGATGAATTTAGTTTTAGATTTGATAAAATAATCCAAGATATCCCTTACAACTATAAGCTTATCCAAACCACTATCTTTTTCTACTATTTGAATTCTTTCTAGGGCCAGTTCAATTTCTTTATACATGAAGCCAATCCAACTTGCTAAAAGAAAAGTCAAGAGCATAGATGACAATTGGCTTTTATTAGGGAAGCCAAATATCCGAATTGCTTCTGGAGCTAGGGTATATTCTAAGCCAAGATTTGTTCATATTGTGGAGCTAGAGACCAATCCTTTAATTGCTATCTTGGAAGCAATGAAGAGATTAGAGATGAATTTCACCTAAACAACTAATGCATTACAAAATAGTGTTGTGCAGATGGAAAGGAATCAATAGTATAGTAGGTTTCCTACTAGGAAAATGGGTTTTGGGGCCCTCTTCTAAACCAAAGACCTACTGCAGTGTTGGAACCAATCAAATTGATTGACCATGAGTCCCCTCCTTATTGCCAAGCTTGTAATAGTTTTGATGAGGAAAAGGCTTGTTCACGGTATTTAAAGAAAATTAAATGAAGATGATGGAAATTATTTGTATTCTTGCAACAATTTATTTGAGGGGAGGAAGATATACCCCTTGACCTAAGGAAACATGCAACAAGTTAAGGACAAGTCCATTGATGTATAGAGAGTAGCTAGAATAATTGGTGAAAGGTCATCCCAAGAAGAAATTTGAAAGATGTGGGTATTAGGTTTGACTTATCAAAGAAGGAAGGGCAATCCCACGTAAGAAGATCAACAAAGTCCTATAGAATTTCCTAAGAAAGATAACCAACCTGTGGTGCCAAGTGTGAAAGGGCCTTAACAAGATCCCTTAGCAAGTAATTCCCTTGAATTCAAATTAGATATAATTGACTGGTGGGGAAATGGTAAGGTGCCTGTCCCTCTTATCGAGGTAGCAAAAATTCCCTATGTAAAATGTTGGATAAAGAAATCTCTTGGGTTTGAAGAAGTCAATAAACTAAGTCAGGTTATGGATGATAATGAAGATTGTTTTGCTGTTCATTAATAATCGATTCGAGAAGGATAAATAAATGTAGGTCATCAACCTTTCTTCATATCATTCTTAGTCAATGACTCACTTTTACATAATCGTATGTTGGGCTTTGGAGTCCTAATTGATGTGATGTCACTGAAGGTCATGACTTAATTGGGAATGAAAACCATAAGACCTTACAAAAATACGTGTGCAATGGATTTCGGAGAAGTTAAAGTGTGTGGTTTAAAACTTTAATCAATGAACTTCACTCTAGATTAGCGATTTACTAATACATGTCATTGTAAATGGATTTGGTGGTCATAAATGTTTTGGTTGTGTGGGGAATTCTTTTATTCATAAGTGGGATGCCAACTTGGGAAGTGGTATCCAAATGGACCTATCTTATGCTATGATTCCCACTTTGCACCATGAGAAAATGATGAGGCATCATGTAGAAGACCCCCCAAGATCCTATTAGATGAATTTGTTGTTGTGAAGAAGACTTACGATCTAACATTGTATTAGCAACTGAAGTAGCTCCTTGACAATATGTCTACATTGCTTGGAAGATGAATTGTGATGGAGCAAAGTTTACAATAGGGGCTAGGGAAAGATTTGTTTACACCTCTGCTTATGGCATCACTTCTTGTTATGCATTCTGTTCAGAGTTTGAAGCAATAAACAATGTGGCAAAATATGAAGCTATTTTGATTGGGTTAAATATGACCAAAGACATGGAAATTAAAATCTTGAAAACCCAAGGTGACTCCAGTTTGGTGATGCTACAAGTAAAGAGTTAGTTTGCATGCAAGAATGGCAACGTAAAAAGATATTGGAAATTTTTGCTTCAAGCAAGATTTGTTGGAAGGGGGAAACTTAGAGATTGTTATGAGACCATTCGTTCTCGACAGGTTTGACTGTTGGTAGGTTTTTGATAATGATGCCCATATCATAAGATTTATGAACAATTTGCAAAAAATCATTGAAAATGAAATTGATTGAAAAGGAAGAAATTGAATATCAAGAAGAGTAGAGATATTCCCACTGTCCTTGTTCCTCTACAGAAGATTTTTGATTGGCATGACATGTATAAGGAAAGGAAAGAAATAATCAAGCCTGATGATTACATGGAAGTCAACGTTGAATCCCTTGATGTTCTTAAGATTGTGAAGATTAGTAAAGAAACTGTAGATAAAGGAAGAAGAAAGATAATGGATTTGATAAACGAATATCAAAGCTTCTTCATTTGGTTATATGACCACTGAGAAGATTTCCAAGATGACATAACTAAGAAACTGTAGATAAAGGAAGAAGAAAGATAATGGATTTGATAAACGAATATCAAAACTTCTTCATTTGGTTATATGACCATTGAGAAGATTTCCAAGATGACATAACTAAGAGGGCCACTAATAAAGTAGTCATGTTTTTTTTGAAAAAAAATCATCACTCACTTTAGAGTGCCAACAAAGATCATCGCTAACAATGCCAAAGCTTTTAGTTCTTCAACGTTGTCAACCTTTTGTTTTAATTATGGCATTGCTCCATCCTACTCCAACTATTACCCTCAAGGAAATGGTTTGCAAAATCAAGTGATAAAAATTTGATAACTATCCTTAAGAGGATGGTACGAGATAATAGGAAAAATTGGGATAGTAAGAACAAGTATGATCTATTGGCTAATAGAATAGGCGAGAACGAGTCCTATGGAAAGAGCCCATTTGAGCTAGTTTACAAGATGGAAGTAACTTCGATAGTTCATTTTAAGATCTCAATCTACAAAATAGTTGTAGCAGTTTTCATTCAACCTAGATGCAGTGCAAAATAGGATCAACTAGTTGATCGAGCTTGATGAGAATCTAAGATGCATGTTTCCTCAATCTAGTAAAGAATAAAAAAAGGTAAAGACATAGTTTGACAAGAAGGCTTGCTTGTTCTCACGTGGAACAAAAGGATTGAAAAGGCAGGTAAATATGGGAAATTCAAAAGCCTTTGGTTGGGACCTTATAAAAGTGAAGGCACTGCAAGTAATAATTCTTTTTTATCATAGTTATTTGGATGGTTAAAAGACTACCTTTACCCCTAAATGGGCAAATATTGAAAATGTTCTATAAAGATAATATTTGATGCCATAGGGCATCCTTGTAAAATATTAAGTTTCTTAACTTTTCATTATTTGCGTGTTTATTTACTTTATTGCGTTATGCATTTTCATTTTGCTTTACAATAAAATAAAATGATGCTCACATGTATATATTTTTTTGAAGATATGATACTACTAACTTGTCCTTGATTCCATTTCTTTCACTCATGGATTTATTTCTATCTTAGGGAAGGGTCATTGTCTGTTTTTGAGATCGATCTAGTGAGAATGTTTCAAATTAACAGGTTTTCCAAATTTTGGAGTCCCCATGTGCTATTGAGTTGAGCACGTCCTCGAGTTGGAGCTTGTGATTATACCTCATATTCATTAATGTATCTCATATTTTTCACTAGATGTGACCCATCATATGCGTAGATTTTGTGCCTATCTTGATGATATAAAAGCTCCAAGCACCATGATCTGATGTGCCATCATGAACTTTGTACTTTTGTATCATTGATCAACCAAAAGTGTGACCAATTTGTACTCACGCATTATATTGGACCATGCTTAGATAATCCGTGCAAGTGTTTTTTTACATAGGTGGTAGATTTAGACCCTTCGTGGTTGGTCATGGTTTGCCCTCTTAATCCTCGTTTCAAAATAGTCCTTGCTCTTAATGGCTTGTTTGCTTATCCCTTGGAGGTCATTTATGATTGGGGTAGGTATACATCGGTCTTGGGATTGATCTACTAGGGCACATGACTTAGAGAAACTCTTAAGCATTTTCACTTCATTATATGTAAAATTGTTACTAATGTTGTAAATATTGTCATGGCTATGGGAGTAGACTTAACTTATGCTTAAGCATGGATCCCCTTAAATGTATTTTGTCATACTTTGGCCATGGATTCTCAGAGATGACTCTACAATTTCTTATGCAAAGATTATTCTTGAGGTGGTTTCACGTATCTTGAGGTAGTTCATGGATCCCTAGGCATTGGTCACATTGCCCAAGGCAGTTTGGGGCTATTTCTACGTGCATTTGGTCCTCAATCTAGTAAAGAATAAAAAAAGGTAAAGACATAGTTTGACAAGAAGGCTTGCTTGTTCTCATGTGGAACAAAAGGATTGAAAAGGCAGGTAAATATGGGAAATTCAAAAGCCTTTGGTTGGGACCTTATAAAAGTGAAGGCACTGCAAGTAATAATTCTTTTTTATCATAGTTATTTGGATGGTTAAAAGACTACCTTTACCCCTAAATGGGCAAATATTGAAAATGTTCTATAAAGATAATATTTGATGCCATAGGGCATCCTTGTAAAATATTAAGTTTCTTAACTTTTCATTATTTGCGTGTTTATTTACTTTATTGCGTTATGCATTTTCATTTTGCTTTACAATAAAATAAAATGATGCTCACATGTATATATTTTTTTGAAGATATGATACTACTAACTTGTCCTTGATTCCATTTCTTTCACTCATGGATTTATTTCTATCTTAGGGAAGGGTCATTGTCTGTTTTTGAGATCGATCTAGTGAGAATGTTTCAAATTAACAGGTTTTCCAAATTTTGGAGTCCCCATGTGCTATTGAGTTGAGCACGTCCTCGAGTTGGAGCTTGTGATTATACCTCATATTCATTAATGTATCTCATATTTTTCACTAGATGTGACCCATCATATGCGTAGATTTTGTGCCTATCTTGATGATATAAAAGCTCCAAGCACCATGATCTGATGTGCCATCATGAACTTTGTACTTTTGTATCATTGATCAACCAAAAGTGTGACCAATTTGTACTCACGCATTATATTGGACCATGCTTAGATAATCCGTGCAAGTGTTTTTTTACATAGGTGGTAGATTTAGACCCTTCGTGGTTGGTCATGGTTTGCCCTCTTAATCCTCGTTTCAAAATAGTCCTTGCTCTTAATGGCTTGTTTGCTTATCCCTTGGAGGTCATTTATGATTGGGGTAGGCATACATCGGTCTTGGGATTGATCTACTAGGGCACATGACTTAGAGAAACTCTTAAGCATTTTCACTTCATTATATGTAAAATTGTTACTAATGTTGTAAATATTGTCATGGCTATGGGAGTAGACTTAACTTATGCTTAAGTATGGATCCCCTTAAATGTATTTTGTCATACTTTGGCCATGGATTCTCAGAGATGACTCTACAATTTCTTATGCAAAGATTATTCTTGAGGTGGTTTCACGTATCTTGAGGTAGTTCATGGATCCCTAGGCATTGGTCACATTGCCCAAGGCAGTTTGGGGCTATTTCTACATGCATTTGGTCCTCTCATTACATGCCACGTCCAAGATCCTTCAATGCCCTCTTCATTCACTCATTCAGAGGCACTTTGTACTTGACTTGAGGGTTGGCTTCCTTGGGGGACCATTCAATTAGTTGTTTGATGGCTCATTTGGTCCGTGCTGATACATTTTGACTTGGAGAGAGTATTTCCATGACTTTCAGAAGTTGCTTGCATGAGGTGAGGATGATCATCCACCTTGGATACATCTCTTGTACTTTTTGGAGCCTATTTAAAGGAGCCACCCTCACTTCTGAGCCTCTTTCATTTGACATGTGTGACCATGCCACTTCTTGAGGCAAGACATTGACCTTTTCTTGGAATTTTTTGTTGAAATATGTAACTAGCTTCGGTCCTCATAAATATGAAATGTACTCTTGATTCTTGTTTTTTGTAAAAAAGAAAAAAATAAATTATTATTGTTATTTTTGTAGCATGGCTTTTACGCTCAAGGTCATTTTTATTTAGAGATCAAGTACCCATTAAGTGCTTCTAGGCTTTGTCATAGAGTTAAGGAATCAATAAAGTCATTGTCATATGAAGAAGACCCCATTGGGCATATTGTAACATGTCAAAAGAAGTACTTTTGTATTTAAAGTGTTAAAATACCCCTCCAAGACCAAGTCAACTTGACAACTAAGAAGTTGGCCTCATTAGGGCGTGTCGTCCTCCTTGGAAGCCTAAATATAGGAGAAAACTTGACTTGCAATGGACACTCACTCATTCCTCATCATCCAAGCATAGAAGAGGCAGAAAGGCAAGTGAAGAAGGATAGGAGGAAGGACGAAGTTTGTGGGACTCTCTCTCTCACACGTGCAAAGATAAGGCTAGGGTTTTGTAGCTACAAGGTCGAAGTTGTCAAGTTGCAAAAATAAAGTCAAAGGACTTTTAGGTCACCTACTAGCCCTTGAAGGAGAAGCAACCCAAGTGAAGGAGCAAGGAAGCCTTGGAAGCCCTAATTTTGTTCACGTGTGGAAGCAACAATTGTTGCAGGGGCTGAAAATTTCAGACTTGTAGTGGAGGCCAAAATTTTGTAGCTGGGGGTTGAAATTGTGTAGCTGGAAGAGATTTGAGTGGGTTTGACTTGGATAGAAGAAGCACATCATCAAGAAGGTCTGGCTTGGTCTTGGAAGGGTATTGGTCTTTGTCTAGAGGTCTTGGAATTCGTTATTTGAAGAATCTATAAGAGGAGAAGAGATTTGTGGGTCTTCCTCTCAAGTGGAGAGGTTTTGGCCCTAACTTGTAGCCTACATCTTGTGTTCTTGTGTACTATTGATCTTCATGTTTTTGGTAGTTGTTTGATGATAAGAACAACATAATAATAAGTGAGCTAATAGTCAGGAAAAAGTAAGAATATATCACAAGCAGTTTTCGAGTATTAGAGAAATCATCCTAATTGTAGCCCTATAGATTTCTCAACATGGTATTAGAGCTAAGGTTGACAAAGGGCGTGGTGAAGATCACTAATCTTTGAAGAAGTTATTAAAGCAATTTTTTATGATCGCAAGTCATCTCAATCAAGGCATCAAAGCATTTTGGGATCTCCTATTGTCTATCAAGAATCATATAACCAAGACTTCTACTACAAAGGACAAAGGGTTATTCTCAGCACTTACAGGTATGTTTGAAGATGAAAATATGCGTAATTGACAGTAGAGCATCCAAACATATTATAGGTGAGCACAAGCAACTAAAGACCCTATCAAGAGGAAAATCTTCCTACTCTGTTGAACTTGGAGACAATAAGAGCTATTTTGTAACAATAATTGGATCAACTTCTTTGGAGCTGGAAAATGGAAGAAACATATATCTCAACAACATTCTATTTGTACGAGGTTTGCAAAAGAATGTCTAGATAATAAGGGAGATAGAGTCACTTTTATAGATGGAAAGGTTATGGTATGGGATAAAGGCTCTAGCATCAACAATGCAAAAATCATTGGGATTTGTGAAGGAAGACTCTATAGGTTACACCTCTCTCTCAAGCCTTTGTTCACATTGAAGTCAACCCATGTGAACTTTGGCGTAAAAGGTTTGGACACCTTCACTACAAAATCTTACCAACTCTAAACACAATGGTAAATGGCACCCCAGAACTTAAGGAGCATCATGAAGGAGTTTACAAGGGATGTGCATTAGGTAAAGATGTTAAGAAACCATTTGGAAGCAGTGCTTCAAGATCAAAAGAAATCCCAGTTCTCATTCAATCTGATGTCTGTGGTCCGACGACTACAAAGTCTCTTGGAGGTCATCTATACTATGTAATTTTCATTGATGACCACTCTAGGGAAACTTGGATCTATTTGCTAAAGTCCAAGGATGAAGTATTCAAAAAATTTCAAGAATTCAAAGCAGAAGTAGAAAATCTTATAGAAAGATGGATAAAATAATGAGATCTGACAATGGAGGAGAATACACATCAAAGGAGAATACTAAGATTTGTAAGGATGCTGAAATTAAGAGGGAGCTGATAGTTCTATATAATCTTGAGAAAAATGGAGTGGTAGAACGAAAGAATCGCTCAATTGAAGAAATGTTGGAGCTATGTTACACGATCAAGACTTACCTCAATTTTAGTGGGGTGAAGCATTCAAAACAACTGTCTACATTTAAAATCAAAGTCCTCACAGATCGCTTGACAACATGACTCCTGAAGAAGCATTCATTGGGAAGAAATCATGTGTAGACCATCTCCGGATATTTGGTTGTCTTGTCTACATTCACATTCCAAAAGATAAAAGAAAGAATTTGAATCCTACAAGCATGAAAGGCATATTTGTTGGCTATAGTAACTCTTCGAAGGCATATATGATCTACATAAAGGAAGGACATCGAATTGAAGTAAGCCGAGATGTGATATTTGATGAAAGTGTTGCATATAAGAAATCTAAAGATCTCCTTCTTGATTCAGATGATGAATAACTACCGATATTTGAAGAATGTTTTAGGGAGCAAGAGGATTCCAATCATGAAGAAGGAGGTCCTAGTGAACCTATGCAGCATGTCATCATTCCTAACAACTGTCTACATTTAAAAACAACTGTCACCTTATGAAGCATTCAAAACAACTGTCTACATTTAAAATCAAAGTCCTCACAGATCGCTTGACAACATGACTCCTGAAGAAGCATTCATTGGGAAGAAATCATGTGTAGACCATCTCCGGATATTTGGTTGTCCTGTCTACATTCACATTCCAAAAGATAAAAGAAAGAATTTGAATCCTACAAGCATGAAAGGCATATTTGTTGGCTATAGTAACTCTTCGAAGGCATATATGATCTACATAAAGGAAGGACATCGAATTGAAGTAAGCCGAGATGTGATATTTGATGAAAGTGTTGCATATAAGAAATCTAAAGATCTCCTTCTTGATTCAGATGATGAATAACTACCGATATTTGAAGAATGTTTTAGGGAGCAAGAGGATTCCAATCATGAAGAAGGAGGTCCTAGTGAACCTATGCAGCATGTCATCATTCCTAAAAATAGAAAGAAACCTAATTGATTGAAGTCTACTCTCCAAGATGCAGAAGGACATGTTGATGCAACAACTAAGGGTACAAAAGTAATAAGCCTAAACAATATCCAGGATATGCAACCTATATGACAAAGTTGATTGAAGTAGAACCATCCACCTTTGAAGAAGTTGTCAATCATCAAGAATGGAAAGATGCCATGGATGAAGAATATCAATCGATAATGAATAATGGAGTTTTGGAATGTAAAAATTTCTGATTTCCCACCCCGGTTTTCAGTTTCACCTTATTTCTCCAAAATAGTTAAATGCCCTTTCCCATATCTATACATTCAACAACTGAAAAAATAAATTTTGCTGAAAACACAAATTCTGGAAATTTTACAAAATGCTGGAAAATGTAGAAATAAAAATCAGCAGGTACAAACAGCGATTTAACACATTTAAACACAGTGATTTTTGGTCAAGGTGACCCTGGAAAAACCCCCTACAACTCTTGGGGAAAACCAGTTCGAAAGCTCCTTCTTATTTATGGAAAATGCTTTTTACAGTGAAAAATATTCAGCAAAAAAAATCAGCAAGCAAACTTTTACGACTTATCTCGTTTTCTGTGCCCCATAACCAACTGAAAAACTTGCAAATAGCAAAACAGAACAACAATAAATGTTGTACGGCCTCCTCGATTTTTGTGCCCAATTTCAGCGTTAAACGCTGTTGTACGACTTGCCTAGAAAAGTGTGCAAGCTGCCATAAATACGTTGTACGGATTTCCTCGATGTTTGTGCAGAAAAAACCAGCAATACAGCTGTACGGATTTGCCTCGATTTGCGTGCCAAGGTACATCCACTTGCTGTACGGATTTCTGTTCCTCGATTTCTGTGCACTTGCTGTATGGATTTCTAGAAAATCATGCCCAAATTCTGCCTTTCACTGTGTGGTAACTCCGCTGTACGGATTTGCTAAAATGCTGCCTTGGAATGTGTGCCAAGCTGCTGTCTCCTCCTCCTCCCTGTCCAGAAATCTCCCTTGCTCTCTTGCTCTCCTTCTCTCAATCTGCTCATGAAAGAATGAATGACCTTTTCCTCCTTCTCCTCCTTTAATCTAACCTTAAGTGACTTTTGGGTGATTCCTAAATCCAATGGCTGAAATAGATTGAGATCAAGGGCTGAGATTAAATGTTCATTTAAATTTCACTTTCTATTTTTTAATTCACCCCACTTTAATAAAGA
>APFE031504871.1:0-11059 GCA_000404065.3 Pinus taeda | reverse complement strand
AGTCGATCTTGGCCCTTAATAAATAAATAAAAAAAATTCCATTGATAGACTTCCATTATGAGTTGAAATAGATACACCTATCAGTGAAAAATATTCCAAGCTTTGTCCAAGTGCAACCAGCCCAAACTCAAAATTTACTAAACAGATGTTGAACCATTATTTACAACAAAAACCTACTGGTTCATGTGCAATCCTAATGCCATACACCGTATGTCAAGGATAGGAAAAAATGAAAAACCCCATTGGTTTCTTATAACATCTAGTCAATATATAGTGTAGCCATAGAAAGGGTAATCATCATAATCTTTGTCTAAATATAACCAACCAATATATAGTGTAACCATAGAAGGGGTAATTATCATAATATTTGTCTAAATATAACTTGAAAATTTTCCCTTTGTCAAAGATAAGTTCATTTGTGGGCGTTACACCACAAAAAGGGGTTTGTCCTTCTCCAAACCATGTCTACACTAGTGCAAATAAGAAAATATGATTCAATGTTTCTGCACACATGTTTCAACACACAATCCAATCATTTTTCTACAGACTAAATTTCTCCAACAAACATAAGAATCCTCACTCTCCAACACTCAGACTCCCAAGATTTATAATGGTCATTTTAAAATGGTATACTATTGAATATTTATTTGGATGTAAAGACCCTCCAGGCGCAGTGAATAAAACCATCGATCCAACTGTACATTGAATTTTGTACCGAGAGTCCAGAAAGGGAAAACCAACCGACAAATCTATCCTTTGTCATTAAGGTAAGATCTAACAAAGCAACTATCCTTGATAGCAACCACCAAAGAAATAAATCCAAATTCTATATCCCTACATTGATTGAAAGAAGTGGAAAAAATCAGGCTTTCCAACAAAAGACTCCATTCTTTACAAACCAAGCAAAATTTTATGAGCACCGATAGAGGAAGCCAATGAAATACAAGCTCAAGAATCTCAAATGGAAAAACTTCCAAATACTTGGATCCATGAAACAATTAACAGATTTTCTAAAACCAAACCAAAATGAGATGTTACATTGCAAAGGATAAAATCCTTAAAAATGACTCATCCCATCAAACATGGAAATGATCAAATTTAAAATGCCATAAAATATCCTTTGCAAATATTTGAAAACAATTTCAAAAACATTCACTTTCTTGAAAAAAACTAATATTTTTGTCTTAAAACATCATTTTAACTAACTATCCTTAG
This sequence comes from Pinus taeda, assembly GCA_000404065.3. Lineage (NCBI taxonomy): Eukaryota > Viridiplantae > Streptophyta > Pinopsida > Pinales > Pinaceae > Pinus > Pinus taeda. The sequence goes on along the minus strand of APFE031504871.1, from coordinate 9,844 downwards.
AAAATAACATTACGAAAAATAAAAATAAAATGAAATGAAACAAGATTTTGCAAATACACCAAAATCGTTGTGTGTCGGGGTCAAACTCCCCTAAACTAAATTCTGCACAACATCATTACCACTTCTAACTTCCTGAGTGACTTCAGCTTCGACTATCAGTACATTTTTTTTTGGCATGCCAACAATCAACTTTTGTTACTTTCATCTTCTTGAACATTTAAACTATCATATCAAATGGGCTAAAAGAATATCATTCGCAAACATTTGTAAAAAAAAATTCTTAAAAATAACATTATATTAATACATTTACAAAGAAATATCCATTCTGGAGAAAAAATAAACTTGTTTTTCAGTGTTTAAATGTTTTCAACTAACATTTCTTGCAAATTAACACAACCGAAAAAGAGAATTCAAAAATATGATTTTGTGGGTAGGAAGAAAGAGTTGTGCGCTAGGGTTGGTCTGTGCTCAAACTAACTTCTACACAACACCATACTAACTTCTAATTGCCTGACCGCCTAAGCTATGAATAGCAATACAATATTGTATTTTTCAATTTTCGTGCCAACAATCAGTATCTCTTAATTTAATCTTTTTAAACATGCAAATTATCATATTAAACATGCTCAAAAATATCCTTTGCAAACATTTATAAAAATAACATTGTATTAGCATAATCCGGAAGAAGAAGAAAAAAAAAATCATTTTTCTATTTTTTTTTACTTCTATTTAAAATATTTTTTCAAACCAATATTTCTTCGAATTAATATTTCCCTAAAAACAATATAAAAATAAAATCATTGTACTAACACAATTCAAAAAAAAATTTCCATTTATGAAACTCGTTTTTCCTTGAAAACATCTTTTCATGTCACAATTCTTGCAAAAGAACATTACCAAAAAGAGAATAATTAAAAACAAAAAATATGTGAGTACGGTGAAAAAGTTCTACTCTAGGGTCACCCTCTGCATCAACTAAATTCTACGTGACGCCATCCTATCCTATGACCACCCAACTGTCTTCACCTTCGACCACTATTAAAAAAATTATATTATCAATATGCATGCCACCAATAGACCTTTGACCACCTGAACATCTTCGCCACTAACTACCAATACAAAATTTATTTTATCGATATATGTGCCACTAATCACTTTCTCTTATTTTCATTTTTTTAAATACGCAAACTTTCATATTAAACATGCTAAAAAATATCATGTACAAAACGTTTATTGAAACCAAAAACAATTTTTTTAAAATAACATTTTATCAAGACAATTTGAAAACAAATCCCTTTTGTGAAGAAAAAAAAGTCATTTATCTTTTAAAACATATTTTCAATTAACAATTCTTTGAAAATAAAATTTTCGTAAAAAGGAACATTGCATGTTGACTATGTTGCACATTGGGGTCGGCCTTTCCTCCAACTAACCTCTATCCAATAACATCCTGCCTTCCTACCCAATTGAATTCACCTTTGACCATGAATACATTGCAACACCTTCTATGTCAAGGTCAGATTCACGACTTTAACCAACTCATGTCCATTTCCATCATGGCTTTAAACTACCCCATTGAATTCAACTTTGATTGTGTGTGTAAGATTGTCTCTCTATTTTTTGTGTCACATCTTTCAACTTCCTCTACTTTGTTTCAATCACCTATATTTGAATTAAAAATTCCTTGTTGTCCCTTCGTCCAACCTTACCTTTTTCCTTTTGTCTGACCTTACCTCCATGTGCATATGTTGTTTCTCGTTGACAACCTTTTAACAAAATTTTCCTCCTTTCCAATTTTTGTTTCATAATCTCGTGTTTGAGCCCTCCTACACTAATTTCAAACTTGCATCCATTTACAAAGAAAGAACTTCCATTTGACATTACCGCTCATAATTTGAAACGTAAATTCTTTCTTTTCCTTTTGGCAGGATATTACATAACAAACAAAGGTGAATCTTATGAACAACTCATAAAAAATTCTATATCTAAACTAACACGCAATGCCTTCTCTTACTCCATATCTGGCGGACAATGCCAATTTTCGATGACAAGATTCACTGCAATTTTGACAAGATTGCCAACATGTTTTCTAAATCTAGTAATTGTAATAAAAACACTCAAATGATCACTAATAGAATTGACAGCTTTACCAATTCGTAGACTAGTTCTATGCTACTAGTATAATGAGCCAAGACAACCCAAGAGAATTTTTGTTTTTAATAAAACCAGAATCATACGTTGCTCGTAATTATGCAACCACTCGCCTATTTATATGTTTGCATGTAGTCCCTTGGTATTCATCCATGCTCCTTCCAACCACACATACTTTCCCACAAAAAATATCTCCCTCCGCTCCAGTTACAAATCTAAATAATTGTTGTTGAAGAATACTAATCCAAACCAACAATACATAACAGAACTCAACTACACAGCAAAGATAAACCTTTCTTCTCTTCGATCTTTAAAACATTCATCCAAGCTTCAATTGTTAGGCGAATCAATACAAGAAAGCTTGAATGTTTTGAAACCATTTTATAATTTAGTTGGTAAGCAACAGGAAATGTTGAAGAAAAACTTGAAGAATATTTCTAAACTCTAGGAGCCTTTGTCAATTATAGCCAGCACCATGTTGGTGAAATTTCCACCACCTAGAAGAACAATTTGTAGAAGATAAAACGTCTAGAAAGAAAAATCAAGGAAAGAAAAGCTTTTAGTGAAGAAAGTTTGCAAAAACATTCCACAGTGCTTGTAGGTGGGTTCACCATTGAAAGACAAAACTTATAGAATTAATAAGAAAATTAGTTGAACAAATTGAAACTTAAACACTCTATGGAGATCCACCAAATCCAAGAGGAACATGAAGAAAAAATTAGAATATTGAAGGAAGAATGTGACAACAACATTTTAACCATGACGACGACAATGAACATAGAAATTGAAACTCTTAAGTTTCAATCAATTCAAAGTCATGAAGTGGAAAATAGTCTCAAGATTTTTAAGGCCGGAGCAATACACATGAGCCAAATATCGAGGAAAGCGAAGACTAAGTTTTATAAAGAAATCAACAAAATTTGCAACCTTTTTCTACAAAATTGAGATCTTCAAGACATTATAGAATCTTTGTGGAAGAAGGCAAGTACATCAAAGAAAAATTCAGATCAATTCTTGAATGGGAAACATAGCTCAAGCCTAACAACATCAGAAAAAGTCTCTAAAGTTGATAAAAGAGTAATGTTTACTTCTTTGAATCAACGACGGTTTGAGGCAAAAGAAATCAAAGAATTCATCAAAAGGGCCACTGAACATTTTCTTTCAGTGTGGGAGATGGCAACAAATTTTAAAGAGGAAATCGATTTGTTACGATCCAAACCATTGAAATATGAAAAATCCGACTCAATGCAACATAATCTCAAAAACACTGCCACAAATGACCAAAGAGTCATAGACATCCTCAACACCTAGAATAAAAAAAACTTTAAGAGACTTTTGCAGTTTCGCTTTTAGAAAATCAAATTGATTTCCATCTTTAGAATCAAATACAAAAAAAAAGTTGTGCAAAATTTCATATCTTTGTGCAAATTGAATATCACTCATTTTCATTCTATCCACTTCTCAGCAATTTCTCAATTGTGCTAAGATTGGGCTAACTACATCATGGAAAATGAACCACATTTAGTTAGCATGGACAAAGAAAAGTCAGATGAGAAGGACAAAGCTTGAACGGCTTGCGAGATTCCCCTACACAAAATCCTTTCAGGAAGGATTAATATTTCATAGAAAAAATTATGCTTTTTTTGCAAACAAACCTTACAAATTTTCTAGGACTATTGAACAAACATTCCTTTTATTCAATGTTATTTATATGACCTCTTACATTGGAGTAAGGGTCTACATGTTGATGATGTGCAAGACTTTTACTTTCCTAAGTATTTTTGAACTGAAAGTTTTTTGAAGATGAAAACTACTTGAATGCATGTTATTCTTCTTATCACTTTCACTTCATGATGGATATACTTTCTCTTCAGTTCTTAAGTTTACTCATGTTTATCTATAAATCAATATTGGCATATTGTGCTCGAAAATTTTTGGGATATGGTATACCTTGATTTCTTGCCAGAGGAAATTTTCTATATTTTGCGTGTGATTGCATATCTATTTGGAAATGGAGCTTGGTATTGCAAATATACTGCACTAAGCAGCTATCATTTTCAACAAAGTTTATTTTGAAGCTCTATATTTCAGTGTTTAAATGTATATATTTTTGGAAAATCACTTGTATTTTTGGCATATGGTACACCTCGTTTTCTGGTTGACAGCAATTTGCTATTTTTGCTTCTGATTCCATATCTATTTGAAAGTTAAGTCTCAAACTGAAACTATAGCACACTATAATACTATTGTTTTCAACATAGTCTATTTTAATGCTATGTATTTCGAGGTTTACATGTATATATTTTTTTTGAACATCACTTGTATTTAGAAAGCAATTTTTAAAGTCAAAGTTTTTTTTTTTCAAAAACAAAATTCCTAATTGAATGTGTATTTATTTTATTTTTTAACTAAAGATATATGTTACTCAATTCTTAACTTTATTCATGTCTATATGTAATTGAATATTTCCACATCCTCTTAAACACCCCTTAAAATATGACACACAATTTTTTTCCTTTGTCAAATAAAATGTGGTTTTAGTTTCTGCTCTGTGCGGACATACTTATTTTCCACTGAAATGAGGTATTGTAACTATACTATACTAAATTGCTCATGTCTTCAAGATAATTTATTTTTAGGTTTCTTATTAATGTCATTGCATGCAAATATATTTGTGCAATAAAACTTGTATTTCTATTGAAAAAAATTTAAAAGAAAGCTTTTGCAACACAAAACTAGGAGTTGAATGTGTTTTGACCTATGACATTGATTTACTGTTGTCACTCTAATTTCTTAAAGCATGTATCTGTTATCGAGCTTTTAACTTTATCCATATATGTGTCTGACTAAATATTAGGATATTGTCTTAAACATACGTATATTACACTTATATCTTTTCCATAAAATTCTTGAAGTCTTACTCAAACTACAGTGAAAATAATCAGTCTCGTTTTGAACGTAAATCCTTTTTATGGGATTTCTGGTGGGGAATCCCATCAAGTCAGTGGGTATCTTGGAAGTATATCACATGTGCTCGACTGCTCTAAAGATCTTCTTGAAGCCTTGCACGACTTTTATATTATTAGTCCCTGCCATCTAGCAATGGCCAGGGACTATAGCAATCGAAATGGAAGCTATTAGCATTAGTTTCAACCGTTCATTATAGGCAATAAAACTCATAACCAATGTTTCGGCGGGCAATAAGCAATGCTTTTAGGTTTAAGTGAATTTTCAACAGCGCAAAGTTTTTTGGCCATCTTATTTGGCCTCTTCTCGAGGCCAGAGGTTATTACCATATAATATAATGGGCCATTTCCTTCACATTTTCTTCGCATTCTCAAATCAGGAAACTAATGCTAGCATTACCTAAAAGCATTAAATGTTATGATTTAATGACTTGCCTATTGACTATACCTCTATGCGACCAGGTTAATAGTGCAACCACGTACCCATGTAATATGACATCTGCCAACAATCACATTGCATGTAATTGGACATCTGCGCAACACTACCCTCGTGTCTGATCCTTGTCGTTCATTGGCATCAGAATAGCATAACCTATACCATATAAGTGCAACCATCCTATAGACCATAAGACAATCTCGATGCGGTTATAGTTAGCTGACATCAAAGGACCTTACAGACCTAGGCTAAGGAATAATACTGTGTGAACCAAACTTTAGGACTGGATAAGTTGCTACTATTGGATTGACTGCTGGATCAACAGAATCTGGATATGGATCATCAATAGAAACTGGGTCTTGATCTCAACAAACAATAGGTGCACAATATGGCAATCTTACAAGCTAAGCTAGAACAGTTACACGAGCATTTAGCTCTTGATAGCATTGGGGAAGGAGTGAAAACTGTACCTACAAGAGTAAGAACTGGAGCAACACCGCGTTGCTTGTTTCCCATGACGTGTCTGGGCACGCTCGTGGAACCGGCCACCGACCGCCTCCGACCGTGTTAAGTGGTAAGTCACACCACCACACCACCTTAATGCCCGCACTCAGAATTCATTAGGAGTTTAGCTTTGAAGTGCAACTATAGAATATAATGGGATTCCACTCCCAATTGCATCGCTTTGAACCAAAGAAATGAGGACAGCTATACTAAAACCTGTCTCTGCTTAAAGAACCAGAACCATGATACTTTTTCCTATTGTTTCCCTTTGTTGAACCAGAACCATGGTGCTTTTCTGTTGTTCCCTTGTTGTTGAACCTGGACCATGGTGCTTTTCCCCCAAAAAAAACTTTTTCCCGTTGTGATAAATAATCATCTCTGTGTATTCGTCCCTTCTTCCCATGGCAACAAGGCTGCAACAACACCTGCACTCTCCACTATGGTACAAAAGCACATATTGTGCACTGTGCACTATGGTACAAAAGCACATAGACCCTGCTTCGGCTCATAATCTGATGGTGGCACTCACAACAAAGTTATTTCCCTTCGCTTTTGCAGCAATTTTTGGAGAACATGTTGGACAAGTTCTCGCCAGTGGATGCGACTGGCGACAAAGTTAAGGTTGAGGGGTTCTACATACAGAGAATGCAGACAATGTGTCAATTTTGGTAAGAAAACTATTATAATTAAAAATATTCAGTGACATAAAATACATTTTTATATATCCATAATATCAATTTTATCAAAAGTTTATATATCTGTAATATCAATTTTATTTACATTGTTGATGCAAGGATGGTTTCATGGCTAGTTGGTATGGCTGGTTTTGCTAGTGCTTCATGATCAACTACTCAAATTTGTATTGTGCTTCATGATCAACTTCTCAAATTGGTACTGAAACCCTAGTTTTTTCCACGTATGGTGCTAGTTTAGTTTTTTTCATGTATGATGCTAGTTGTGTTGTTTTAGGTTGTTAAGAGGGCACGTTCATTAGCCCAATTGAGACTTGATGCAGATCATATTTTTGGGGAGTGAAACCCCCTTTGTTTATTCAGAGAAACTGAAACTTCATTTGTGTACAATTGGTACAACGAGGAATTGTGAGCTCCAGACTTTGAGCCTCTCTCACCTCAATTTTATTGCTTAGATGTTTCCAATCCTAAGGTGGATAGTTCATGCCTCTCTCACTTCAATTTTATTGCTCGTCTATAAATTTTAGTATGTTCAGAGATGTTATTTATTTTACTATTTTAGATATTCTCATGCTTTGATTCCTTACTAATTAGTTTTTCATTTATATTAATTTTTTTCTAAAAATACAAATAGAGACATGAGATTGCTAGTTGAATACCCTGAATAAAAACAGAGACATGAAATTGTTGGTTGAATACCTGGAGTAAGAAAAGAGGTAGAAGATTGTTGGTTGAATACCCAGAACCATGATGTCTTTCTTCAGAAACACCGGACACCAGACTATTGGTCAAGGCAAAAGAAAACCCTTTTAGGTAGAAATAGAAAATGGAACATGCATAACTACTTGGAAACCTATATACAGAAAGAAGAAACAGGCTGCATCTAGGAAATTGCAAGCTTCCATCCATCGTCGCTACCGGTACTCTAGTGTTCTGAAGCAGCACCTTTACAATGATCGTCGGGTTGTTCTTTGCATAAAAACTCAACCAGGTCTTGCCATTTCTCTACATGAAATTGAAATGCGTCTTTCGTTGCATGAAATTGAAATGTGTCTTTAGTTTAAGGGAATGGGGTGTTTTCATGCCGACACGTAATCACTTACCTTTTTTTCTCCGTCACATGTCACATGTTGCAGTTGAACTGAATTTTCTTTTGATCTATTTCTCATTCAACCAGTTTCGTGAATCCTTCTCAACATTCTTCTTCAAAGAACCTAATACTTTTGCGTCTATTTATATGAAAAGTTGATAATTTAATGGAAGATTTTTTATCATACCACATTTTCATTGTCATGGAATTCGAGTAGTTTGTCATTGAGTGTTTGATTGTCATGGAATTTGGGTCATTTGTCATTGAGTCTTTGGAATCCGACTTAGAGAAACTACCTTATACTTAAAATCTTTTGTTTCATCTTTACTTCAACTAATAAAATGTCATTTAATAGTTTAACAAATATATAATTCTATTTTTATTTAATTTTTATAAAGCAGCACTTGAAATAATAAATTGTCATTTTATTTTTGTACAACTAAATAAAAAATTATATTTATCAGAAATTCAAGTAGCTGCCCATAATTTTAGAATAATGTGTATAACCAACCTTTCTTTTTCTTGAAATGTGGGGATGTTTCCAAGGTTGTCTATTCAAATAACATGCACTGGATTACAGAGGGATTTTCATTGAATTCTGAGACACACAATTCAAATTTGTTTCCAGAAGTTCAAATTTGTTTCCAGAAGTTATGAAGATGGTGATGCCGAGCATACTCCACTCCAAATTTATCTCTCTATCTCTCCTCTTGGAAGCTGGACAATATATCTGTTTTTTCAAATGTTAATCAATTATATACACCATTTCCAATATTCAATAACCTCAAAAATCCGAGTGCACCTGAATCTGTATTCTGTGTCGATGCCTAGCTCTTCAATTTGGCTTTAATCTGAATATAATACAGCCATAAAATAAATTATTAATATAATCTAATCGAACTGCAGATCCAAATTCAATTAGAACAATCCCAGATTCTGGTGCAGGTGCAATGCCTGTCCTGAAATTAAGAATTTACTATACTGTATAAGATTAGAAATTTATAATATATTAATCTCTTTACCTGAAGAAAACTTGGAGCTGATCGATTTGTTGGGGTTGAGGTAACAACATGCGATCATATTGAACAGTAGCCTTGACACTCGTAATAATTTTCTCATCAATCTGGATCAGACCTTATAGTTGGGAAAAAATAGAGGCATATTATAATATATATATTATCACAACATTAGATCAGAAAAAGAATTGCTTCACTGCTGCTAATCAGTTTCTTCAAGGTTTGTTAACACTGGTTAAATTCTTCATATCATTTTTGAGATTATCTGTTTAGAGTAAGCATGGCATCAATCTTCACGTTCTAAACACTCAGGAATAAAACGTCCTTGGAAAATCAACAATGCTAAAATACTGTACACTACGCTTAATTTTAGTTTTGTTACCGTTGTTTTCACAATTCCTATATTGCTACTTATCAGTTCCTTGAGGTTTGCCAAGGAAGCCATTTTTTTATAGCAAGGAAAAATCACTGATCAGTCATTCAAAAAATGCCATGGTTCAAGAACACCCAATCATAAAGTTTCTCTATAGTCAAGTTTGTTAAGCGTTTTCTCATAGCAAAAATGATATTTCATAAGTTTGAAATGTGATTTTTTAATAATGTGATTGTGCCAATAATTTTGAATGAGCTGAATTTATATATAGACTCAAAAACCCAATTAAACTTTGACCACTTTTTTTTACAGAATTCTAAACCATGGCTTTACCTATTAAGCATGAACACGGGAATTTTACTTCGTTTTCATGTGTTTGCAATGGCATTGAATCAGATTCCTGGGGACGCCATGCCGGAGAACATATTAGTACCCCTGACTTTACATGCAAGGCAAGAGAGACTGAGACTTGCCATGACAAGAGAAGGAATGCTTTATCTGCGGGCAAGGTCAGAGGAAAACAAGTTGATTATGGTAAAACCACTTCGGCGCAATACGAAAACGCATGACCCTTTTTATATTCGGGACCTGGTTCTGCTCCCTAATGAATTACCGC